>CAXKVX010001550.1:0-48433 GCA_964058865.1 Eleocharis quinqueflora
GAATCACAAAGCGTGATCCAATGATCCACAATTGCAAAGCACGTGCTTTGCGGAACACCATAGTCTCACTATATATATATATATATATATATATATATATATATATATATTGCTTCCTCAATATGCACTCTTTGTTTCAAATTCAATGACCCTGGTCAGTACACAGCACTCCACTACTCCTTGAAACCTAAAATTCAGATAGTACAATATTCAAAGAGGTTCACTAAATAAAACAAAAACTCACCAAACCAAGTATTGTTCAAGTAC
Organism: Eleocharis quinqueflora; assembly: GCA_964058865.1. Classification (NCBI taxonomy): domain Eukaryota; kingdom Viridiplantae; phylum Streptophyta; class Magnoliopsida; order Poales; family Cyperaceae; genus Eleocharis; species Eleocharis quinqueflora. The sequence goes on from CAXKVX010001550.1 coordinate 268, forward strand.
ACCAAGCTAGCTCTTGTCTATCTCCCTAACCCATACTCTGTCACAAGTACTCTCTTCTCAATCCTAAAAGAAAATAACAGAAAATATTTTTTATCTTCTCTACACCATCTTCTACGCATGAAGCAGTAATCATGAGAGATCGCCGCTCGGATCGTTTCATTGTTCTTCCATTTTCTGTGAGTTGTGTCTCGCAATCGAGCGTCTCAATCTCCAACTCCAAACCAAAGAAGCAAGATCAAAGTGAAGCACAACAGATCACACAACCAAGTAAACAAATTCTCATCTCATTGCTACTTTTTTTTTCCTTTTTGAGGAAATCAGTACAAAATTAGTGCGGATTGGATAAGAATATTTAAGGAGGATTTGCTATACTTGGCTCTGGAAATGCAGGGGTATATTTATGGAAAAACAATGATTTTGGTAGCATATTTGCAAATTAGAGCTTCTCTTTGGGGGATTTTGAAATTACATCACCTTGTACAATTTAGTTTAGGGGTCATAGACAGCTTTCGTGATTAGTTTTTGTATAAAAAATGTTGATTAAAATTATACTTGAATGCATTCAATTTTTTTTTCTAGAAAACCGAAAGACAAATGGAAAAGCCCCCTTTCAAAAGCCCAATATATCCAAACTGATGAAAAGCTTCAAGAGCAGCCTCTCTCACTTGTTGGAACATTTGTACAAAGAGGAAGAAGAAGAGGAAGAGAGAGAGATGGTAATAGGCTACCCGACTGATGTGCGACACGTCACACATGTCGGAGTCGAGAATTTGAACAATACCAAGCAGGAGATGCCGGAGTTTCTCTCTCTAGGTTGCATCTCCTCAATCTCAGTAGGCCAATTTGAGAAGGCCATGGGAGCACAAGCAGCTGCTGATGTGGATTCTAGCAATCTGCCACGTCAGCACGGCCAACTTGGAGTTGTACAAGTTTGATATGGATTCAAATTTCATGTTCTATATTTCAACTTGTGGCTGCACATTTGTGCAAAAGGGAAGTTAGTTTTGTTATTTGATAATTTATTTGTCAATTTGAATCCTTTCCTATTTATCTTGTAATCTTGTATTACGTTATGTTATTTTAGTTGACAATGCATAGGAATACCCGTTCTAATTAAGCCTGCCTTGGTAAGGGAACAAAACCGAATAAACTTATAATTTTGAAATAATAATTTGGTCAAGACTAAGTTCAAGCTCGGAAAATGTGGAAACTTTTGTCTTGCTCACGTGATTAGGATAATAGGTTGTTTGATAATGTGCAATCGTTAAAAATTTAATTAAGAATTGTAGTCTCGTCTGTTGCTTATTATTACTGGAGTTGTGAGGTATTGAAAATTGCTGAAAAAGAAGTGAAGATTTAATACATTTATCGAGAAATTAGAAGTTTTATTGGAGGTATAATTAAACTGCAAAGAATAATTAAATCTGCACAATACAGTTGGAAAATAAACAAATGCTTCCTTTTTCCATGCAAGAGGAAAAGCAGAAGCAAGCTCTGACAGCAAAAGACAGCATCTTGACACTGCCAATCACGAGAAAGATTAACAATTTCAAGGAGAAAACATAAAATAAAGCTCCAATTCAAACAGTCTCCGTTGAAACCAGTGCATCACTGTTGTTTCTTGTGTCTGCTATACTCCACTAATTACTGATTTTCTCTTAAAATAAAACTATCTTTTTGGCGCAAGCTATAGTTCCCAAGATATGATTAGATGTGCCGAGACTAGGATGCAGTGATGCACCACACTTGAAATACTACTAGTAATCAATTAACAGGCAATTTTAGCCCCATTTTAATATGAGAAACCAACAAAAAGTAGGTTTGAACGGATCCAAGTACTTCTTAAAATCTGCAAATGGCAGCCAAATTTGTTGGTAAGAAGGCCGCGAGGATATATAAACGAAATTCTCTTTGTAACTTTTTTGTTTCAGAGAAGAACTTTTGTTTTACATCGTTTAGATTGAATATAACATTCAAATTAGAGCAAAATTATGGTGCTTTCGCAAGCGTCATTCTCCGATGCGCATCGAGATTGATGCATACGAATCTCGATGCACATCGGAGGGTGGTGCTTGCGCAAGCACGTGCATACGCAAGCACCATAACTTCACCCTTCAAATTAATACTATCAAAAATCTCTTTTTAATTATATAATTGAGATCAAGCGTTGATCTGTTCAAATCAATTTCTGCAGATAACACAGAAAAAAATCTGCAGTGGATAGAGTGAATATCTCCTGAAATACTTTTAATGGTAGAGTACTAATATAATGTTTTACACAATTTAAAAATTTATGAGCACGAATCTCAAAATTTTGTGAACCATTCGATTATTACTCTATTATTAGAAATTAGAAATATTAAAAAAAAATGTGAATTCCATTGGAATACGGTTCCCGAGGAAATAACGCTCCATTTATGGGGCATACACAATCACAATTCACACATTCAGATTGATTGTGATACAGTGTTTCCACATTTATTCTTTTCTTTTTAATTTTTTTTCAGACGATTCAATGAAGCCAGCAACCTAATTATATTATTATATTGCCTTGACCCAACAGCTACCTGCCACGACAACGAGCAGCCTAATTATACTAATACAGTATTTGCTTAATTACGTGTGCCCAACAGCTAGGAATCCGTATCCGGTGGAATAACGCGAGATTTCAAAAGGATCAGCGTGAAGTACTGTTACGTTGTAAATTCGTTAGTACTATAGCAAAATCACTGTGCAGGCAGTTTCGTCGCTGTAGCAGCGGTGAGAATGCAGAAGGGTCCCACTGCTACTGACCCGTTCGGAGGATGTGAATTCAACCGCTAAAGTATTGACAAAATCCGGTTGGGTCCGATCTGGCTCGAGAAATTCGAGGCCATGACCCAGCCCGATCCGGCCTTACTCGAGAGCAAATTCGAGCAAATCAGATAACAAAGACAGGTTGCGACCAAGATTTTTGAAAAAATCCGACTCAAATTTGGCCGGGGATTGGACCGGACCGGACCGACCCGACTCGCCTAACCCGTCTTAACCCGTCATTAATCCGTCTTTAACCCGCCATTAATCCATCTTTCACCCGTCTTTCTTTATTTTTGATATTTGTATTTTTTGCATTTTATTTTGATTTTTTGGACTTTATATTTAAATGAATAAGATTTTTTTTAAGTTTATAATTTATTTTTATATTTTTAATATTTCTTTTTATTTTTTTACAATTTGAATTTTTATATTTTTAATTATAAAATAAACTTAACAGATTTTTTATATTTTTTATATTTGCGTATTTTGATTTTTGAACATTTGAGAGTCCTACATGTAAGTATGTAACATCTGTACCATAAATTATAGCAAGCGCGATCGTGCTGAAAGAAAATTTAATTATTTTTCGATTTTCAAAATTCTAACCGAATCAACTGTGTTAAATTTGTCAACAAAATATCAACCGAATCAATAAGAACAAATGTTTCGATTTGTTTGATTAATTCGAAATAAAATTTTATATCAAAATTCAGCACATACACACATATAAAAAATAAATATTAAGAATTCAAAATTTTTATCAGTTATTGACATTATACAGATTGCTTAATTAATCAATTTTATACAAATTATGTATATGTTTCTACAAATACAAAATTCTTCATTTTAAGTCTCAAATAAACATAAAAGTTAAAGTGGCACGTGCCAACAAAATTTAGTCGGTTCGATTTTGTCGATTTTAAAAAATACGAATCTAATTTAATATGAAATTCAATTTAGTTCACAAATTTAACCGAAATGATTCATTTTAACTGAAAGATCTAATCATTTAAACATAAAAAAATATTAATTTGATTAAAAACGAAATAAATCGAAACCAATATTCAATTTATTGGTTGGATTAAAATCGCATTAATGGAACTAAGGAATAGCAGCGAGCAGGCTAAGAGCATCTATATTGAAGCAATTCATTTTAATTGCTAAACAATTACGTCATCACCTTTAATAATGATTAAAAACGGTTATGTAGAAAGCGGATTCTATTAATTTAACGAATCGGGTTTAACCCGCGTTTCATTAAAAGCTCTTGTTCATGAAGCGTGAAGCGATCAGTCGATAACTCCAGATTGGACGGTGTTGACTCATGCGCATCGGACCGTTTTCGCTTCCCTCGGACAACGAAATCCGTATAAGTGAACACCGTGGCAATTTATGACGACTGGGTCCCACGACCATAAATATAAATGTGGGTCCCGATGATCAGACACAGTTTGCATAATTGGTTCCAAATGAGCTGACACATGGAGTCACGTTTCGATAAGAGCGTTGACGTGCGCATTTCTTGATTCTTCTCCCGAAAGGAACCTCTATTTCTGTACAACTCCCTTTTCTGTCGTTTCTCTCTCTTCGCGCTCCTAGGTCGCGAGCTCGATCGCTGTGAGTCGATTCATCACTTCTTCTTCGAGCTGTTGTTATCTTACACAGGTTGCGAGAATTTCCTGATTTCGAACTAAAACACCTCGTTGGCTCGTTCTATCGTAATTCTGTACGTTTGTTATTTTCCTCATCGATGTCTCAATTTTTGTGTTAGATAATACAATTTCTGTTCGATGAAATCTCTGAAAAGCAAGTTTGTGCAAGCAAGCCGTTTAAATTTATGTTCTCATAGGTTTTCTTATTTAGTTTTCGACAGGTTTGCTGGTGGCTGATCAGGAACTCTTAATTTACCGCTCGAAAAGGGATGGGTGCCACCATGTTCCTATTTTTATGAGTCCCCATAGAATTGATTTATTTATCTTGCTCTTGCCAATCTGATGGCCTTGTCCAATAATTCTGATTCTGTCTACAATGATTCTGATTCTGTCTATGCTAAAGGTGAGTTTTGCTTTGTACCCACATTGTTTACTTTCTTTCTACTGAAGTTGATTCTATTTTTTTTTTGCGCTATATCTAACGTCCGTGGATTATGTTGTATGGCAAGAATATAAGGTTATAAGGTTTAATTTCTATTCATGAACCAGAGTTTTGACTGTTTTAAGTCCAATTTAATTATCGGGTATGCTGTAATACGGGAAAATAAAACAATGAAGTTGATGGTTGTGGACTGAACTGGTAAATCAGACTTATAAAACTGACCAGTCTTTCAAATTATTAATCTTAGTAAACAGGTCTAATTTAATTATCGGTTATACTGTATAATGCAACCATATACATTATTTGGCTAAAAAATCCAATTCAAAATAGGGAGCAGAGATGCTGCTATCCCATTCATGTCCTGAGTCCATATCCTCTGGAATGGGCTGCTATTCCACGGATTGAGCAGCAGAAAAAAATATATAGCACAGTACCGACCGGCACTGTTGGGTACTGTTTGGGCAACGGGAAAATGAACTTAAGGTGTGATTTTTGCTTGGCCATTTCTAGTTAGGGTAGCCCACCTGATGTGAATTTTCATGTCCTCTGGTTGACAATCATTGACATGGGATCCCACACAATAGTGGACCCATCCAGTGTAGGTGAGTGAATTGAACAGGAAGCATGTGCGGGTTCAGCTTATGTTTTACCTTCAAATTAGGTGTCAGTAATTTTTCTTAGCACAAAAATAGGCAATGCTTCCATCTTGTTAGCAGTTCTATATTCTGCCAATATGTGTACATATTTGTTTGTAGTCCTCAAAATATGTCAAATTTTTATCTTGAAAATAGTAATTAAAAAAAAGTTCATATTAATGCCACTTCCAGTACTGACATAAATCAAATGCAAATGACATGGCAAAGCAGGTGGGTAGATATCGGAGTAAATCGGTTTAGTTTAGTGTTAGATTTGTATTTACCAGATTCACTACTTGTTTGGTTCAGTCTCATTAATTGTTGTTTTGTGATTGCTCGGTCTTTATTTTGGTCTATTTTGTTGCCCATAAGAAAAGGATCAAAGACAAACTATATTTAGTTACAAGAATTTACTTGGTCTCATGTTCTTTAAAACCATTGACTTATGAACAGATAATTCCACATTTCAAGTCAGGAATTTTTCTGATAACCATTGTCAAATAAAGAAACAAAAGACATATCACTGCCTGGCATCACCTAAAAATTCAACCAATGAACAAGACAGCCCAAAAAATGATTTGATGAGCTCCTTGCCAGATTGTGTCCTCTCTGCAATTATCTCTCGCCTCCCAACCAAAGATGCTGCTCGCACCACCATCCTCTCCTCCCGCTGGCGGTATTTGTGGTCCTTTACCCCTCTCAATCTCGACTCCTACTGCCTTTCTTCTGGTGGGAACCAGCCGGCCTGCTCTAAGAACTCTTGTGCCTTCAAAGATATCGTCTCTCATGTGCTCGAGAAGCACTGTGGACCGGTTCGGCAATTCCGCCTTGCCCATGTCTGCTTTGGTGGCAGTGAGCTGTGCTTGCGAGAATGGTTGACTGTAAGTAGAGATTCTGATTCCGGTTGTGGTTTATTCTGATGTATGGACCTGCTGTTGACAATAAAAAAGTGTTAAGACTTAAAAAAAACTGTTATGTAATAAGATTAAATTTTGTGGTCCTTTTTTTGTTAAGACACAAGTTTTTTTTACAGGATGTTTCTAAGAGAGGTGTTCAAGAGATCAACCTAAAGTTCGACCCTCCATGTAATCAGCTCCCGACATGCATCCTTATGTGCAAATCACTTCTATCTTTGAAATTGCACTGCTCCTGGTTCCCTAGTACAAGTAAAATTAAACCTTGCTTTACTGGCTTGATGGATCTTACCATATCCAATACCATCATATCTGAAAGTGATTTAAAGAGTGTGCTAATCTGTTGTCAAGCACTACAGAGTTTGTCTCTGTTAGATTTGCCATTCAACAACTCAGCTGTGGTTCGTGAGTTGGAGATCCGTTCAGGAAGTCTCAAGAGCTTGCTTGTTACTGATAGCCCATTAAAATACATTTCTATAGAGTATGCGCCAAATTTGGAGCGATTACTGCTCGGCACTGGTATGCCAGTTGGTACATGGGTGAAGGTCGTGCATGCACCGAAGATTGAGATGTTGGGTTATCTAGAGATGGGATATAACAAATTTGAAGTTGCCAGTACACTTCTCAAGGTAGTTGCTTGAATGGTTTACCTTTCTGGAATATCAGCTAGTTACCTTGTTCATTTTGCATTGATTGTTTATTTTGTTTCAGGGAAGTGATCTTAGCATAAGCACTGTGATTCATAGTGTGAAGACTTTAGCTATCTCAGTTGACTTCAATACTGTTTCTCAAGCAGGTACAGCTTTGAGATTTCTGAGGTGTTTCCCATTCTTAGAGACATTGCATATTCGGGTATTAATCTCTCCCTTTTGAACGGTTTAATACTTCAATTGCAGCATTGGAAATAGAGTATAAGTATAACTCAAACACTATTCTGGGCTTTGACTGTTCTTATATGTAGTGTTTTCACTTCTTCGGCTCAAAAGAGACACCAGATTATAAGTATTGGAATTTGGAAGATCCTGTTGCCTGCCTGGATTATCACTTGGAGAAGGTTACCTTTCTGGCATATATGGGAAGTAGTGCTGAACTAGATTTCGCCAAGTTCCTCTTTGCAAGAGCAAAAGTGTTGAAGGTTTTGAAGGTAGTTCCAAGATGGGATGAATGGACCGCTAAAATGCAGAAAGATTTTATTAGCATGAGAGATAAAGTTTCTCCTAGAACGAGGGTATTGTTGGAAACCGAGAAACGCCCATTTGGACTTTGTTTCAGTGAAGATGCTACTAACTTGTCAGTGCGTGACCCCTTTGGTTAGCTAGCTTCAGGGAGAATTTCCAACTACAGATTATTTAAAAACTTATATCTCAGTCCATTCTATTTTTTGTCTTTTTATTTCTTCCTTTCTTTCTCTTGGATATGAAAGGAAGATGTTTATGCAGCAGTCGGTAAATGAGGAGTTGAAAATGTTATTTCTCTGACCTATCTATTAGCAGTAACTTTTGTATTTACTGTATATAAGCATGCATACAAAATTTTGTATGGAACTAGCTGTAATTTTGATTGTCCCATCAGACCCCGGGTCAACAAATTTTCTGCAGCTGAAGTTTTAAAACTTGCTTTGTTTCACGGCCTTGTGTGTAACAAAATTGTTTTGGAAATGGAGATTATACCATGAATAGCAACAATTATGTTTGTGGATTGTGGATTGGAGCTGTCCAGTTGTGTATCTTCTGAATCTCTAACATTAACAAAACGCACATGAAAAAGCGCATTCCATTCAGTATTTCTCTTTCTTTTTGTTCATATCAGCAAACCCCACGGATCGATCTCCAACTCTCTTGCTTCTCCACAAAATCAAACAATTAGTTATATTTATACAGCAACGAATATATTTACTTATTTGGCACAGCACACATTGTTCAAGCATCAATTTCACTGAAAGTCCTTGTTTCAGATCGCCTGTCGTAAATCACGAGCATCTTTTGGAAGGAAATGATGATTGATCAGATCTGGGAACTTCTGAATTCTGCTAGCAATAATTTCTGCACTGACAATACCAGGCCCAATTCGGGCCCAAGTTATGGCGCTAGCATTTATGTCTAGTTAGTTTTGGTCCTGCAATTTAATTAGTTTCATTCAAGTACTATTTGGTGAAATGACATACCATTTACCACCAATTAATGCTCAAAATGGATCGAGAAAGGACAATTTTATGAAATACCCTCCCCGTAAAATTATTAACATAATATTCCTGTGAGACCCAATTTCAGAAAAACGCTTTCAATATTCCCTTCTCTTTCTCTTACCCCTGTTTACTCCTTTCTCTTTCCCTTCCCTTTCTCTTACCCCTATTTACCCCTGTTTAAAAACGCGTTCATTTTCTAGTAATCCTTTGAAATAGTTGAGTGAATCATCCATAATCCCTACATGTAACAAAAAAGAATTATATCAATTACAATTTACATGATAAGTATTGGATTGCGCTAAATAGATGCACATCTGGTCTAATATCATTACAAATTTAATTATAATTACAGTACTGTTGCTACCGAGATCTCTCTTGCTTCAATGTTATATAATTTAATTATAATTAAGTGGTCATGCAAATAGGGTCAATGTCCATAACCTTCAAACCAAATAAATAAAATATGAGAAATTGGGATAAACCACTGGAAACAATCATATAAATTGGTACCATAAGTGCGTTTGGTGTCAGAATTGAAATTTTCGGGAATACGAAACCATTTTTCTTAATCCAACTGATTTCTAACAAGATGCTTTGAACAAAAAAAAAAAAAATACTAAAAGAGATATAATTCCACATAATCGATATTATGTTCATAAAACACCACAAAGTACTTAATTAGTTAAAGAAAAATGTTTCGGTGGTATATAATGAATGAACATATATATTATTATGTCAGTATATGTATAGAATAGGCCAAGCGCCACGATAGTCGACAGCATGGACGATCCTTTATTGGGAAATAGCCCCTTATCAAGATTATTCAAGGCAGAACGTGCAGTTTCAACGGTTTGGCTAAAATGGAGGAGACTTTTGACTCTGCTGCCTCTTATAGCGCTTCTACATGCATGGAGAAAAAGGATGCAACCATTACTATAATAATAAATGGAGAAGGGATTCCTTTACGATGCTTATTTTGAAAATTTTGATAATTATATTTAAATAAATTTACTAAAATTTATTGAATATCTTTTTTTTTTAATATAATTATCAAAATTTATTTGTGTATTGGTGCAATTATAAATTAGGTAGAGCCAAAAAACGAAATTCTAAATTAAACAAGCAATTGCAAATAGAAACTCCGCTTAATAGGATAAGATTTTTTGTGATGTTTTCTTTAATGGTTACCACACATAAAAGTACTCTAATATGAAACAATCGTAGAAGGATAAGATGTTTTGTGGTATTTTCTTGAATGATTACCACCCATAAATGAAGTAATCAGATCTGACACACTTCTCGTAGTAGCATAAGAGACTTTGTGGTGTTTTCTTTAATGGTTACCACCCATAAATAAAGTACTCTGATCATAATCACTCATAAATTAAGTACTCAAATATGAAGCACTTAAAGTGATATTCTATATATGCTTCTTCATGGTGTTTTAGTGAATGATTATCACCCCTAAATGAATTACTCATAGAAGAAACTCTTCTCGTAATAGACTATGATGCTTTGTTGAGTTTTCTTGAAACGTTACCATCCGTAATTGAAGTAATTCGTTCTTAAACACTTCTCGTAGTATGATAAGATGATTTGTGTTGTTTTCTTTAATGCTTACCACCCATAAGTGAAGTACTCTGTTCAGAATCACTCATAAATTAAGTACTTAGACATAAAACACTTATAGTGGTATTCAATATATGGCTCTTCATGGTGTTTTAGTGAATGATTACAACCTTTAATTGAATTTTTCAGAGAAGAAACTCTTCTCGTAGTAGGCTATGATGCTTTATGGAGTTTTGTTGAAATGTTACCACCCGTAAACGAAGTAATTCATCTGAAACACTTGCCGTAGTAGGATAAAATGCTTTGTGGTGTTTTCTTTAATGGTTACCATCCTTAAATGAAGTACTACAACACTTAAAATGAAGCATTCGGAGAAGAAATTCTTCTCGTAGTATGATATGATGCTTTGTGAATTTTTTTTGAAAGGTTACCACTCATAAATGAAGTAATCATATCTGAAACACTTCTCAGAGTAGGATAAGATGCTTTGTGGTGTTTTCATTAATGGTTATCACGCTTAAAATAATGATTACAACAATTAAGTACTCAAACATAGAGTACACAAATGAAGGAGCATAGATTGGTTACCACTATGCTTCTTCGTCATGTTTTAGTGAATGGTTACAACACTTAAATGAAATACTCGGAGAAGAAACTCTTCTCGTAGAAAGATACGATGCTTTGTGGAATTTTCTGGAAAGGTTCCCACTCATAAATGAAGTACTTTGATCAGCAATACTTCTCATAGTAGGATAAGATGCTTTATGCTGTTTTCTTTAAAGGTTTCCACTGATAAATGAAGTAATCAGATCTGACACACTCGTAGTAGGATAAGATACTTTGTGGTATTTTTTTAATGGTTATCACCCATAAATGAAGTACTTCGATCAGGATCACTCATAAATTAAGTACTCATACATGAAGCACTTATAGTGATATTCTATATATGCTTCATCATGATGTTTTCGTGAATGGTTACCACCCTTAAATGAATTACTCAGAGAAGAAACTCTTCTCGTAGTAGGCTATAATGCTTTGTGGGGGGGTTTTCTTGAAACATTACCACTCGTAAATGAAGTAATTCGTTCTAAAACCTTCTCGTAGTAGGATAAGATGATTTGTGATATTTTTTTAATGGTTATCACTCATAAATGAAGCACTCTGATCAGAAACACTTCTCATAGAAAGATAAGATGGCTTGTGGTGTTTTCTGGAATGGTTACTGACCCAGCGACAAGCAAGAAACAGTTTCTTTCAGCAGCAAAGAAACGTGAGACACAAGTTGGTTTTTTCTTAATTTCTAATTCCCCCTCAAAAGATACAGCCAGCCTATTAAAAGGCATTGGTTCAGGTTACAACAATAAAGGAAATAAAATAACTGCTGAAAATGAAATAACTGCTAAGAAAATACTAGAAAATAAGGCAACTACTAAAATAACTTCTAAAATTAACTTAAGCCTTCCTGTCTTTCCTGTGCACCCATCCATTCTTCTTTTGGTCCACCTGGACCATATAATTCATACCAATCTGCTCCGCATCAGTCTCTCCCACCAGAGAAAAACTCGACCTCGAGTTTTCTGGATACAATGGCTCATCATCTGAAAAGAATGGATAAATATCTGCCACATTAAATGTTTTAGATATATCCATTTCAGCTGGTAGCTCAACTACATAAGCATTGTCATTGATCTTCTTCTCAATCCGATACGGTCCATACTTCTTAGGTTGCAATTTGCTGTACTTGCCCACTGGAAACCTTTCTTTCCTCAAGAACACCATCACTTGATCTCCAACAGCAAAAATCTTCTCCTTGCGATGCTTATCAGCCCTTGCTTTGTATTTAGTATTAGATTCCTCAATCTTCTTCTTTATCTCGGCTGTCACTGTGTGCCATTGTTCAGCCATATTTCGTGCAGCAACACTGGCATAAGGAGCTCGTGGTAGCTTTACCAGGTCAATTGCATGATCTGGTGCCTTAGTGTACACAATTGAAAAAGGCGACCTGCCTGTAGACCGGTGCACCGCATTGTTATATGCAAACTCAGCTTGCGCTAGTGCCACATCCCACTGCCTCGGCTTGTCCCCACATATACAACGAATCAAATTGCCCAGGGTCCTGTTGGTGACTTCCGTTTGGCCGTCAGTTTGCGGGTGAGCAGTGGTGCTATAATTGAGAGAGGAATCAAACATCTACCATAAGGTTCTCCAAAAGTGGCTGAGAAATTTGCTGTCTCGATCTGAGGTAATTGACTTGGGTACACCATGCAAGCGCACCACCTCCCTGAAAAACAATTTAGCTATCCCTTGTGCATCAGCCACCTTCCTGCACGGGATGAAATGTGCCATCTTAGAGAACCTGTCAACAACAACAAAAACAGAATCCATACCTCTTTGAGTGCATGGTAGTCTTAGAACAAAGTCCATGGACAGATCCTCCCAAATGTTGTCTGGCACTGGAAGCGGCATGTATAGCCCGACATTCTGTGACTGCCCCTTTGATGCCTGACACACATAACAGCGCTGCACAATTTTGCTCACATCTCTCCTCAAGTGAGGCCAATGAAACCTCTCTTGAACAGCAGCAATAGTCTTATCTCTGCCCAAATGACCTGCCAGTCCACCACCATGCAAATCGCGAATCAGCTTCTCTCGCAATGATGAACAAGGAATGCAAAGCTGGTTTCCTTTCATCAAATATCCGTCATGGAGGTGAAAATCACCAGATGGCTGGTTCTTGCTGCACTTTTCCCAAACTTCTTTAAAGTCGTCATCAGACTCATACAATTCCTTCAACTGCTCAAACCCTATTACCTCATGATTCAAAGTGACAAGCAAACTAGCCCTGCGACTTAAGGCATCTGCCACTCTGTTTTGCACCCCAGCCTTGTGCTTCAATTTGAATGGAAACTTCTGTAGGAATTGCACCCACCTTGCATGCATATCCTTGCTAATTCGAGTCTGATTATTCAGATGTTTAAGTGCATCACAATCTGAATATAAAACAAATTCTCGACCAATCAGGTAATGCTCCCAAGTCTTTAAGGCCCACACCACCGAATAAAACTCTTTGTCATAAGTGGACCAATTCCTCCTAGCATCTGCCAGCTTCTCACTGAAAAAGGCAATTGGGCGTTTCTCTTGAGACAAAACAGCCCCTACTCCTATCCCACTTGCATCACAATCTACTTCAAATAGCTTATCAAAGTTTGGTAAGGCTAGGACTTGAGCTGAGCACAACTTCTCCTTCAGCATTGCAAAGCTCGACTCGACCTCTTCACTCCAGTGAAACTTCCCCTTCTTTAGACATTCTGTCATTGGAGCTGCTATAGTACTGAAATTTTTAATGAAGTGCCTATAGAAACTTGCCAGCCCCAAAAAGCTCCTCAATTCGGTCACTGTTTTTGGTACTGGCCACTCTCTAATAGTTTTCACCTTCTCATCATCTACTTCTATTCCTTCTGATCCCACAACAAAACCAAGGAACAACAATCTTTTGGCCATAAAAGTGCACTTCTTTAAATTGGCATAAAACTTGTTCTCTTGCAAAGCCACAAGAACTTCTCGCAAGTGTTTAAGGTGCTCTTCACTTGACTTATTGTATATTAAGATATCATCAAAATAAACCACAACAAACTTTCCAATGAAAGGTTTCAGGACCTGATTCATCACCTTCATGAAAGTACTTGGCACATTTGATAACCCAAATGACATGACTAGCCATTCATACAACCCTTCCTTTGTCTTGAATGTCGTCTTCCATTCATCTCCGGGCCTGATTCGAATCTGGTGGTACCCGCTTCTCAAATCGATCTTTGAAAACACCACTGATCCACTTAACTGGTTCAGCATGTCATCTAACCTTGGGATAGGAAATTTGTACCCAATGGTGATCTTATTGATGGCACGACTGTCAACACACATCCTCCAACTACCATCTTTCTTAGGTGTCAGTAATGCTGGCACAACACATGGACTCATGCTGTCTCTGACATAGCCTTTGCTCAGCAGTTCCTGCACCTTCTCCTGTAAAATCTCACTCTCTTTTGGGTTCATCCTGTAATGCGGCAAATTAGGGATGTTGGCTCCAGGTATCAAGTCAATATGATGCTGGATGTCACGCAAGGGAGGTAGCCCATCAGGTAAGTCCTCAGGAATGACCTCTCTAAACTCCCTCAGCAATGGCCTAATCACCTCTGGTATCATCGTTTGTTGACTCTCATCCAGAGATAATATCTGCTTCACAATCAATGCATGCATAACCTTAGACTCTTTTACTGTTGCCTCCAATTCCTTCTCAGAGTTTGTGAATGTAATGTATGATTGTACCTCCACTTTATGGTTGTTTGAACGCTTGTTCAGCTTCAAAGGCAGCAAAGTAAACTTCGTTCCTTCTTTCTCTAGCTTATACACATTGTCCCTGCATGCATGTTGTGCGTCTGTATCGAATTGCCACGGCCTGCCAAATAGCAGGTGACATGCATCCATGTCCACCACATCACAATACACCTCATCTTTGTACCTCCCAATAGAAAAGGGTACCTTACAACGTTCAGTCACCTTAATCTTCTCCGCAGCCTTGATCCACCCAATAGTGTAAGGGCTGGGGTGTTTTTGAGCAGCCAATTTCAATGACTTCACCACATCTTTTCCAATTATATTTTCACAACTACCGTTGTCTATTATCAGATAAAAAACTCGCCCATTGATAGTGCACGTGGTGCGGAACAATTGATGGCGTTGAGTAACATCTTCTTGTTTAGGAGTTAGCATCAGCTTTCTGATAACAAAACTAGGCTCTTCCTCTTCAAAATCTGTATCAAAATTGCCTTCACCCACATCCCCATCAGGTTCACAACATATCTCATCTTCTGGTTCTCTCTCCACAATGTTAACACCTCTCCTCTGAGGGCATTCATTGGATCGATGTCCTGGTTCTAGGCACCGGTAACATTTGCCAGCCAGCGATTTAGAGGTGGGGTTTGGTTTCTGGAAATGGGCTTTGTCCATCGGCCTTTTCCCCGCTGCTTTATCCTCTTTTCTCGTATTTTGCACCTCTTGAGTTGTGTTACCTTTGGTTGTAGTGTTTCGAGGGAAGCCATCGCTAGTAAGATCACGCCTATTTGAATTCCACTTGCTACTCTTCTCTTGTAGCATCAACTCTGCCTTCATGGCCATATTCTTTGCTTCATTAAGATTGTATAAAACATGAACCCCGATTTTTTCTCGAATTTGTGGCTTCAGCCCCTCTAAATATCGTGCAACCTGCTGACCCTCACTCTCACGCAAGTCATTTCTCTCATCCAACCGCATGAACTCAGCGGTATAGTCATGAACAGATCGTTGCCCTTGATGACACCTCTGATATTGCTGAAAAAGAATCTACTCATAATCTGGAGGAAGGAAGTCCCTTTGTAACAGTTGTTTCATTCTATACCATGTTCGAATAGGCTGCTTCCCCTCACGATACCTTCTATTTTGTAACCTCTCCCACTAGGCAGAGGCTCCCCCTTTCAGCCTACATGCTACTAACTTCACCCTTTTCTCTTCAGGAATCTCCATATAATAAAAAAATCGATCAACTTCAGCAACCCAATCAATAAAGTCCTCAATATTCAATCCCCCATTAAAACTGGGGATGTCTACCCTTAGTTTAAATTCAGAATTATCCCTTTCATACTGGTTACCTTGATTTCTGCCCCGACCATCACCCCGCCTAGTGGCTCGATAACGGCCTAACCAATCTTCCTCTTCTTCATCTTTCGAGTCATCTCCTTGGATGAAGTTGCCTTGGTTGTTGCCATAGTTAGTTCTGTCGAAAAATTCGCCTCGAGCATCGTCACCTCTCGGTCGATCTCTTCCTTCAGCCCTATCTTTGTTAAGGTTTACCGCCATGGCGTCAAGCCGTGCGACAATACCCTCAAGGCACCGTTGCATCCCCTGGACACTCTGTTCCAGGACCATAATCGCCACCCGTTGAGCCGTAACCTCGGCTCGGAGGTTTTCCATGTCCCGATCTTTGTCGGAGGCATGACTACTGTTCCCCGTCATTAGATCAGGAATGGAAGCCTGGCTCTGATACCACCTGACGCAGCGACAAGCAAGAAACAGTTTCTTTCAACAGCAAAGAAACGTGAGACACAAGTTGGTTTTTTCTTAATTTCTGATCCCCCCTCAAAAGATACAGTCAGCCTATTAAAAGGCGTTGGTTCAGGTTACAACAATAAAGGAAATAAAATAACTGCTGAAAATGAAATAACTGCTAAGGAAATACTAGAAAATAAGGCAACTACTAAAATAACTTCTAAAATTAACTTAAGCCTTCTTGTCTTTCCTGTGCACCCATCAATTCTTCTTTTGGTTCACCTGGACCATATAATTCATACCAATCTGCTCCGCATCAGTTACCACCCATAAATGAAGTAATCAAATCTGAAACACTTCTAATCGTAGGATAAGATGCTTTGTGGTGTTTTCTTTAATGGTTACTACCCATAAATGAAGTACTCTGATCAGAATCACTCATAAATTAAGTACCCAGACATGAAGCACTTATACTGTATGCTATATATGCTCCTTCACGGTATTTTAGTGAATGATTACAACCCTTAAATGAATTACTCAGAGAAGAAACTCTTCTCGTATATGATGCTTTGTGGGGTTTTGTTGAAATATTACCACCCGTAAACGAAGTAATTCATTCCGAAATACTTCTCGTAGTAAGATAAGATGCTTTGTGGTGTTTTCTTTACTGGTTAGCACACTTAAATGAAGTACTACATTACTTAAAATGAAGTACTCAGAGAAAAAACTCTTCTCGTAGTATGATATGATACTTTGTGGAGTTTTCTTGAAAAGTTACCACTCATAAATGAAGTAATAAGATCTGAAACACTTCTCTTAAGATGCTTTGTGATCTTTTATTTAATGGTTACCACACTTAAATGAATGGTTACAACACTTAAATGAAGTACTTGGAGAAGAAACTCTTCTTGTAGCAAGATAAGATGTTTTGTGGAGTTTTCTTGAAAGGTTGCCACTCATAAATGAAGTACTTTGATCAGCAATACTTCTCATAGTAGGATAAAATGCTTTGTGGTATTTTCTTTAATGGTTACCATTTATAAATGAAGTATTCAGATAAGAAACATTTCTCGTAGTAGGATAAAATACTTTGTGGTATTTTTTTTGATTGTTTTGCTGACCATAAATGATGTACTCGAACATGCAGCACAAAGATTGGTATTCTATGCTTCTTCGTGTTGTTTTAGTGAATGGTTACCACCATTAAATAAAGTATTCGAATGAGAAACACTTCTCGCAGTAGGCTATGAGGCTTTGTGGGGTTTTCTTGAAACGTTACCACCCATAAATGAAGTAATCCGATCTGAAACACTTCTCTTAGTAGGAGAAAATACTTTGAGGTGTTTTCATTAATGGTTACCACCCATAAAAGAAGTACTCGGATAAGAAAAACTTTTCGAAGAAAAATAAGATATTTTGTGGTGTTTTCTTGAATGGTTACCACAAATAAATGAAGTAATCAGATTTGCTCACTCGTATTTGGATAAGATTTTAATGGTTATCACCCATAAATGAAATACTCTGATCAGAATCACTCATAAATTAAGTACTCATACATGAGGCACTTAGAGTGGTATTATATATATGCTTTGTCATGGTATTTTAGTGAATGATTACAAACCTTAAATGAATTACTTAGATAAGAAACTCTTCTCGTAGTAGGCTATGATGTTTTGTGAAATTTTGTTGAAATGTTACCACCCGTAAACGAAACAATTCATTCTGAAACACTTCTCGTAGTAGGAAGATGCTTTGTGGTATTTTCATTACTAGTTACCACCCTTAAATGAAGTACTACATTACTTAAAATGAAGCAATCGAAGAAGAAACTCTTGAATGAAGTAATTAGATCTAAAATACTTCTCATAGTAGGATAAGATGGTTTGTGGTGTTTTCTTTAATGGTTACCATCCATAAATAAAGTATTCAGATAAGAAACACTTCTCGTAGTAGGATAAGATGCTTTGTGGTGTTTCTTGATTGTTTTCTGCCCATAAATGATGTACTCGGACAAGAAGTACAAATAAGGGTATACTATGCTTCTTCGTGTTGTTTTGGTGAATGGTTACCACCATTGAATGATGTACTCAAAAAAGAAACACTTCTCATAGTAGACTCTGAGGTTTTCTGGAGTATTCTTGAAATGTTACCCTCGTAAATGAAGTAATCTGATCTGAAAAACTTCTCGTAATAGGATAAGATGTTTTGTGGTGTTTTCTTTAATGGTTACCACCGTTGAATGAAGTACACGGACACGAAGCACCAAGAGTGGTAATCTATGCTTCTTTGTGGTGTTTAGTGAAATGTTACCATCCTTAACTAAAGTATTGGAAGAACAAACTCTTCTCATAGTAGGCTTGATGCTTTGTGGGTTTTCTTGAAACGTTATCAACCATAAATAAAGTAATGCGATCTGAAACACTTCTCTTAGTAGGATAAATGCTTTGTGGTGTTTTCTTTAATGGTTACCACACATAAAAGAAGTACTGTGATAAGAAACACTTTTCGTAGAAGGATAAGATGTTTTGTTGTGTTTTTTTGACTGGTAACCATGATAATGAAGTAATCATATCTGACACACTTTTCGTAGGATAAAATTTTTTGTGTTGTTTTCTTTAATGATTACCACCCTTAAATAACGTATTGGAAGAACAAACAGTTCTCATAGTAGCCTTGTGCTTTGTGGGGTTTTCTTGAAACGTTACCACCCATAAATGATGTAATACGATCTGAACACTTCCCTTAGTAGGATAAGAAGCTTTGTGGAGTTTTCTTTAATGATTACCACCCATAAAAGAAGTACACTGATAAGAAACACTTTGTGGCGTTTTCTATGCTTTTTTGTGTTGTTCTAGTGAATGGTTACAACCATTAGATGAAGTACTCAAAGAGAAACATATCTCATAGTAGGCTATGAGGCTTTGTGGAGTATTCTTGAAACGTTACCCCCATAAATGAAGTAATCATATCTGAAACATTTCTCGTTATAGGATTAGATGCTTTTTTGGTGTTCTCCTTAATGGTTACCACCGTTAAATGAAGTACTCGGACATGAAGCACCTTGAGTGGTAATCTATGCTCTTTCGTGGTGTTTTAGTGAAAGGTCACCAACCTTAACTAAAGTATTGGAAAAACAAAAACTTCTCGTAGTAGCCTTGATGCTTTGTGGGGTTTTCTTGAAACGTTACCACTCATAAATGAAGTAATCCGATCTGAAAAACTTCTCCTAGTAGGATAAGATGCTTTGTGGTATTTTTTTAATGGTTACCACCCTTAAGAGAATGGTTACAACACTTAAGTACTCGAACAAAGAGTACATAAATGAAGGAGCATAGATTAGTTACCACTATGCTTATTTGTCGTGTTTTAGTGAATAGTTACAATACTTAAATGAAGTACTTGGAGAATAAATTCTTCTCGTAGTAAGATATGATGCTTTGTGGAGTTTTCTAGAAAGGTTCCAACTCATAAATGAAGTACTTTGATCAACTATACTTCTCATAATAGGATAAGATGTTTTGTGGTGTTTTCATTAATGGTTACCACCCATAAATGAAGTATTTACGTAAGAAACACTTCTCGTGTGGTTTTAGTGAATGGTTACTACCATTAGATGAAATACTCGAAGAAGAAACACATCTCGTAGTAGGCTATGAGGCTTTGTGGAGTAATCTGGAAACGTTACCCCATAAATGAAGTAATCATATCTGAAACACTTCTCGTTATAGGAATGATGCTTTGTGGTATTTTCTTTAATGGATAACACCGATAAATGAAGTACTCGGACATGAAGCACCTAGAGTGGTAATTTATGCTCATTCGTGGTGTTTTAGTGAAAGGTCACCACCCTTAACTGAAGTATTGAAAGAACAAACACTTCTCGTAGTAGGCTTATGCTTTGAGGGGTTTTCTTGAAACGTTACCACCCATAAATGAAGTAATCCGATCTAAAAAACTTCTCTTTGTAGGATAAGATGCTGTTTGGTTTTTTTTTAATGGTTACCACCCTTAAAAGAATGGTTACAACACTCAAGTACTTGAACAAAGAGTATATAAATGAAGGAGCATAGATTGGTTACCACTATGCTTATTCGTCGTGTTTTATTAAATGGTTACAACACTGAAATGAAGTACTCAGAGAAGAAACTCTTCTCATAGTAAGATATGATCTTTGTGGAGTTTTCTGGAAAGGTTTCCACTCATAAATGAAGTACTTTGATCAGCAATATTTCTCATAGTAGTATAAGATGCTTTGTGGTGTTTTCTTTAATAGTTACCACCCATAAATGAAGTATTCTGGTAATAAACACGTCTCGTAGTAGGATAAGATGCTTAGTTGTGTTTTCTTGATTGTTTTGCTTCCCATAAACGATGTACTCAGACATGAAGCACAACGAGTGGTATTCTATGCTCCTTCGTGTTGTTTTAGTGAATGGATACCACCATTAGATGAAGTACTCGAAGAAGAAACACTTCTCGTAGTAGGCTATGAGGTTTTGTGGAGTATTATCGAAATGTTACCCCACTAAATGAAGTAATCATATCTGAAACACTTCTCGTTATAGGATAAGATGCTTTGTGGTGTTTTTTTAATGGTTACCACCGTTAAATGAAGTACTCGGACATGAAGCACATAGAGTGGTAATCTATGCTCCTTCGTGGTGTTTTAGTGAAATGTTACCACCCTTACGTAACTATGGGAAGAACAAACACTTCTCGTAGTAGGCTTGATTCTTTGTGGGGTTTTCTTGAAACGTTACCAACAATAAATAAAGTAATCTGATCTGAAACACTTCTCTTAGTAGGATAAGATGCTTTGTTGTGTTTTCTTTAATGGTTACCACCCATAAAAGAAGTACTCTGATAAGAAACACTTTTCTTAGAAGGATAAGTTGTTTTGTGGTATTTTCTTTAATGGTTACCACCCATAAATGAAGTATTCAGATAAGAAACACATCTTGTAGTAGGATAAGATGCTTTGTGGTGTTTTCTTGATTGTTTTGTTAACCATAAATGATGTACTCGGACATGAAGCACAAAAGGTGGTATTCTATGCTTCTTCGCGTTGTTTTAGTGAATGGTTACCACCATTAAATGAAGTATTCGAATGAGAAACACTTCTCGCAGTAGGCTATGAGGCTTTGTGGAGTATTATTGAAATGTTACCCCCATAAGTGAAGTAATCCGATCTGAATCACTTCTCGTAATAGGATAAGATGTTTTGTGATATTTTCTTTAATGATTACCATCATTAAATGAAGTACTCGGACATGAAGCTCCTAGAGTGGTAATCTATGCTCCTTCATGGTATTTTAGTGAAAGATTACCACCCTTAACTAACGTATTGGAAGAACAAACAGTTCTCATGCTTTGTGGGGGTTTTCTTGAAACGTTACCACCCGTAAATGATGTAATACGATCTGAAATACTTCCCTTAGTAGGATAAGAAGTTTTTTGGTGTTTTCTTAAATGGTTACCATCCATAAAAGAAGTACACTGATAAGAAACATTTTGTGATGTTTTCTATGTTTCTTCGTGTTGTTTTAGTGAATGGTTACTACCATTAGATGAAATACTCGAAGAAGAAACACATCTCGTAGTAGGCTATGAGGCTTTGTGGAGTAATCTGGAAACGTTACCCCATAAATGAAGTAATCATATCTGAAACACTTCTCGTTATAGGATATGATGCTTTGTGGTATTTTCTTTAATGGATAACACCGATAAATGAAGTACTCGGACATGAAGCACCTAGAGTGGTAATTTATGCTCATTCGTGGTGTTTTAGTGAAAGGTCACCACCCTTAACTGAAGTATTGAAAGAACAAACACTTCTCGTAGTAGGCTTGATGCTTTGTGGGGTTTTCTTGAAACGTTACCACCCATAAATGAAGTAATCCGATCTGAAAAACTTCTCTTAGTAGGATAAGATGCTTTGTGGTATTTTCTTTAATGGTTACCACACATAAATGAAGTTATCAGATCTGACAAACTCGTAGTATGATAAGACATTTTGTGGTGTTTCTTTAATGGTTATCACCCATGAATAAAGTACTCTGATAAAAATCACTCAGAAAATAAGTACTCATACATGAGGCACTTAAAGTGGTATTTTATATATGCTTCATCATGGTGTTTTAGTGAATAATTACCACCCTTAAATTAATTACTCAGAGAAGAAACTCTTCTCGTAGTAGGCTATGATGCTTTGTGGGGCTTTATTGCAATGTTACCACCCATAAATGAAGTAATTCGTTCTGAAACACTTATCATAGTAGGATAAGATGATTTGTAGTGTTTTCTTTAATGGTTAGCCCTCATTAATGATGTACTCCGATTAGAAACACTTCTCATAGAAGGATAAAATGCTTCGTGGTATTTTCTTGATTGGTTACCATCCATAAATGAACTAATCGAATCTGAAACAATTCTCATAGTAAGATAAGATGCTTTGTGGCGTTTTCTTTAGTGGTTACCACCCATAAATAAAGTATTCTGATCAAAATCACTCACAAATTAAGTACCAGACATGAAGCACTTATAGTGGTATTCTATATACGCTTCTTCACGGTGTTTTAGTGAATGATTACTACCCTTAAATGGATTACTCAAAGAAGAAACTCTTCACGTAGTAGGATAAGATGATTTATGATGTTTTTTTAATGGTTACCACTCATAAATGAAGTACTCAGATTAAAAACACTTCTCATAGTAGAATAAGATGCTTTGTGGTATTTTCTTGATTGTTTGGCTGTCCATAATTGAAGTACTCGGATATGAAGAAAAAATAGTGGTATTCTATGCTTTTTCGTGTTGATTAGTGAATGATTACCACTATTAAATGAAGTACTCTAAGAAAAAATATTTCTCGTTGTAAGCTATGAGGCTTTGTGGAGTATTCTTGAAATGTTACCCTCATAAATAACGTAATTCGATCTAAAATACTTCTCATAATAGTATACTTTGTGGTGGTTTCTTCATGGTTACCACCCTTAACTAAAGTATTGGAAGAACAAACACTTTTCGTAGTAGGCTTATTGTTTTGTGGGGTTTTCTTGACGTTACCACCAACAAATGAAGTAATCCGATATGAAACGCTTCACTTAGTAGGATAAGATGCTTTGTGGTATTTTCATTAATGGTTACCACCCAAAAAAAATTACTCTGATAAGAAACACTTTTCGTAAAAGGATAAGATATTTTGTAGTATTTTCTTGAATAGTTACCACCCATAAATGAAGTACTCTGATATGTAAAACTTCTCTTAGTAGGATAAGATGCTTTGTGGTATTTTTTTAATGATTACCACCCATAAAAGAAGTACTCGAATAATAAACACTTTTCGTAGAAGGATAATATGTTTTGTATTTTTTTCTTGAATGGTTACCACCCATAAAAAAAGTAATCAGATCTGACACACTTCTCGTAGTCGGTTAAGATGCTTTGTGGTGTTTTCTTTAATGGTTATCACCCATAAATGTAGTACTCTGATCAGAATCACTCATAAATTAAGTACTCAGACATAAAGCATTTAGAGTGGTATTCAATATATGCTCTTCATGGTATTTTAGTGAATGATTACTACCCTTAAATGGATTACTCAGAGAAGAAACTCTTCTCGTAGTAGGCTATGATGCTTTGTGGAGTTTTATTGAAATGTTACCACCCATAAACAAAATAATTCATTTTGAAATACTTCTCGTAGTAGGATAAGATGATTTGTGGTGTTTTCTTTAATGGTTACCCTCATAAATGAAGTACTCAGATTAGAAACACTTCTCATAGTAGGATAAGATACTTTGTGATATTTTCTTGATTGTTTGCTGTCCATAATTGAAGTACTCGGACATGAAGCAAAAATAGTGGTATTCTATGCTTTATTGTGTTGTTTAGTGAATGATTACCACTATTCAATGAAGTACTCTAAGAAAAAAACATTTCTCGAACTAGGCTATGAGGCTTTGTGGAGTATTCTTGAAACGTTACCCTCATAAATGAAGTAATCCGATCTGAAACACTTCTCATAATAGTATAAGATACTTTGTGGTGGTTTCTTAATGGTTACAATTCTTAACTAAAGTATTGGAAGAACAAATACTTTTCGTAGTAGGCGTATTGTTTTGTGGGGTTTTCATGACGTTACCACCAACAAATGAAGTAATCCGATAGGAAACGCTTCACTTAGTAGGATAAGATGCTTTGTGGTATTTCTTTATTGGTTACCACCCAAAAAAGTACTCTGATACTTTTCGTAGAAGGATAAGATGTTTTGTGGTGTTTTCTTGAATGGTTACCATCCATAAATAAAGTACACCGATCAGTAAAACTTCTCTTAGTAGGATAAGATGCTTTGTGGTATTTTTTTAATGATTACCACCCATAAAAGAAGTACTCAGATAATAAACACTTTTCGTAGAAGGATAAGATGTTTGTATATTTTTCTTGAATGGTTACCACCCATAAATGAAGTAATCAGATCTGACACACTTCTCGTAGTTGGATAAGATGCTTTGTGGTGTTTTCTTTAATGGTTATCACCCATAAATGTAGTATTCTGATCAGAATCACTCATAAATTAAGTACTCAGACATAAAGCACTTAGAGTTGTATTCTATATATGCTCTCCATGGTGTTTTAATGAATGATTACTACCCTTAAATGGATTACTCAGAGAAGAAACTCTTCTCGTAGTAGGCTATGATGCTTTGTGGGGTTTTATTGAAATGTTACCATCCATAAACGAAGTAATTCATTCTGAAACACTTTTCGTCGTAGAATAAGATGATTTGTGATCTTTAATGGTTACCACTCATAAATGAAGTACTCTGATCAGAAATACTTCTTATAGAAGAATAAGATACTTTGTAGTGTTTTCTTTAATAGTTAACACCCATAAATAAAGTAATCGGATCTGAAACACTTCTCGTAATAGGATAAGATGCTTTGTGGTGTGTTCTTGAATAGTTACTACTCATAAATGAAGTATTTTGATCAGAATCACTAATAAATTAAGAACTCAGACATGAAGTACTTTTAGTGATATTCTATATATTCTTCTTCATGGTGTTTTAGTGAATGATTACAACCCTTCAATGAATTACTTAGAGATGCAACTCTTCTCGTAGTAGTCTATGATGCTTTGTGGGGTTTTGTTGAAATGTTTTCACCCGTAAACGAAGTAATTCGTACTAAAACACTTCTCGTAGTAGGATAAAATGCTTTGTGGTGTTTTATTTTATGGTTACTACCCTTAAATGAAGTACTACATTACTTAAAATGAAGCACTCGAAGAAGACACTTTTCTCGTAGTATGATATGATGCTTTGTGGAGATTTCATGAAAGGTTACCACTCATAAATGAAGTAATCAGACCTGAAACACTTCTCTGAGTAGGACAAGATGCTTTTTGATCTTTTTTTTTTAATGATTACCACACTTAATTGAATGGTTACAACACAAATGAATTACTCGGAGAAGAAACTCTTCTCATAGTAAGATATGATACTTTGTGGAGTTTTCTTGAAAGGTTATCACTCATAAATGAAGTACTTTGATTAGCAATACTTGTGATAGTAGGATAAGATATTTTGTGGTGTTTTCTTTAATGGTAACCCCCCATAAATGAAGTACTCAGATAAGACACAGTTCTTGTAGTGCCATAAGATGCGTTGTGGTATTTTCTTGATTGTTTTGCTGCCCATAAATGATGTACTCAGACATGAAGCAGAAATAGTGGTACTTTATGTATCTTCGTGTTGTTTTAGTGAATGGTTACCACCATTAAATGATGTACTTGAAGAATAAATACTTCTCGTAGTAGGCTATGAGGCTTTGTGGAGTATTCTTGAAACGTTACCCCCATAAATGAAGTAATCCGATCTGAATCACTTCTCGTAATAGGATAAGATGCTTTGTGATGTTTTCGTTAATGATTACCATCGTTAAATGAAGTACTCGGACATGAAGCATCTAGAGTGGTAATCTATGCTCTTTCGTGATATTTTAGTAAAAGATTACCACCCTTAACTAACGTACTAGAAGAACAAACACTTCTCATAGTAGCCTTGATGCTTTGTGGGATTTTCTTGAAACTTTACCACCCATAAATGATGTAATACAATCTGAAACACTTCCCTTAGTAGGATAAGAAACTTTGTGGTGTTTTCTTTAATAGTTACACCCATAAATGAAGTACATTGATAAGTAACACTTTGTGGTATTTTCTATACTTTTTCGTGTTGTTTTAGTGAATGGTTACTACCATTAGATGAAGTATTCGTAGAAGAAACACATCTCGTAGTAGGCTATGAGGCTTTGTGGTGTATTCTCGAAACGTTACCCCCATAAATTAAGTAATCATATCTGAAATACTTCTCGTTTTATGATAAGGTGCTTTGTGATGTTTTCTTTAATGGTTACCACCCATAAGTAACTATTGGAAGAACAAACACTTCTCATAGTACGCTTGATGCTTTGTGGGGTTTTCTTGAAATGTTACCAATCATAAATAAAGTAATCCGATCTGAAACACTTCTCATAGTAGGATAAGATGCTTTGTGCTGTTTTCTTGCAGCCCATAAATAAAGTACTCGGACTTTAAGCAAAAAGAGTGGCATTCTATGTTTTTTCATGTTGATTAGTGAATGGTTACCACTATTAAATAAAGTACTCTAAGAAAAAATACTTCTCGTAGTAGGCTATGAGGCTCTGTGGTGTATTCTTGAAACGTTACCCTCATAAATGAAGTAATCTGATCTGAAAAACTTCTCATAATAGTATAAGATACTTTGTGGTGGTTTCTTAATGGTTACCACCCTTAACTAAAGTATTAGAAGAACAAACACTTTTCGTAGTAGGCTTGTTGTTTTGTGGGGTTTTCTTGACGTTACCACCAACAAATGAAGTAATCTGATATGAAACGCTTCACTTAGTAGGATAAAATGCTTTGTGGTGTTTTCTTTTATGGTTACCACCCAAAAAAGAAGTACTCTGATAAGAAACACTTTTCGTAGAAGGATAAGATGTTTTGTGGTATTTTTTTGAATGGTTACCACCCATAAATGAATTACTCTGATTTGTAAAACTTCTCTTAGTATGATAAGATGCTTTGTGGTATTTTCTTTAATGATTACGATCCATATAAGTACTCGGATAATAAACACTTTTCGTAGAATGATAAGATGTTTTGTATTTTTTTTGAATGGTTACCACCCATAAATGAAGTAATCAGATCTGACACACTTCTTGTAGTCGGATAAGATGTTTTGTGGTGTTTTCTTTAATGGTTATCACCCATAAATGTAGTAACCTGATCGGAATCACTAATAAATTAAGTACTCAGACAAGAATTATTTAGAGTGGTATTCTATATGATCTGAATGGTGTTTTAGTGAATGATTACTACCCTTAAATGGATTACTCAGAGAAGAAACTCTTCTCGTAGTAGGCTATGATGCTTTGTGGGGTTTTATTGAAATGTTACCACCCGTAATCGAAGTAATTCATTCTGAAACACTTCTCATAATATGATAAGATGATTTGTGGTGTTTTCTTTAATGGTTACCACTTATAAATGAAGTACTCTGATTAGAAATATTTGTCATAGAAGGATAAGATGTTTTGTAGTATTTTTCTTGAATAGTTAACACCCATAAATAAAGTAATCGGATCTGAAACACTTCTCGTAATATGATAAGATGTTTTGTGGTGTTTTTTTTAATAGTTACTACTCATAAATGAAGTACTCTGATCAGAATCACTAATAAATTAAGCACTTAGACATGAAGCACTTATAGTGGTATTCTATATATATTCTTCTTGATGGTGTTTTAGTGGATGATTACAACCAATCAATGAATTACTCAGAGACGCAACTCTTCTCGTAGTAGGCTATGATGCTTTGTGACATTTTGTTGAATTGTTACCATCCGTAAACGAAGTAATTCGTTCTGAACACTTCTCGTAGTAGGATAAGATGTTTTTTATTGTTTTCTTTAATGGTTACCACTCTTAAATGAAATACTACAACACTTAAATTGAAGCACTTGGAGAAGAAACCCTTCTCGTAATATGATATGATGCTTTGTAGATTTTTCTAATAAATGAAGTAATCAAATCTGAAACACTTATCGAAGTAGGATAAGATGGTTTGTAGTTTTTTCTTTAACGGTTACCACTCTTAAATGAATGGTTATAACACTTAAATGAAGGAGTATAAATTAGTTACCAATTTGCTTTTTCGTCGTGTTTTAGTTAATGATTACAACACTTAAATGATTTATACGAAAAAGCAAGCTAGACAGTCCGGAATTCGATAGATGACATCTACTTAATTGCATCAAGCAATAATCGATGATTCGAAATAGAACATAGTCAAATTGAATCATATTCTAACCCGACTCAACTCATCCGATTGCCATCTTTATATATGGATTTTTTCAAAGAGGAGACCGTTTCGATAATTTTTTATATGGAAATTCTGCTATTAATTCGTAATTCTTGAGCTGTCTATAGTAGACCTATATATCTAGCAGTCAGATCGTGCACTACTCTATTACTTGCCTTAGTTAATTTTGGTGCTGCACTGCTGCTGGGGTCATTCAATCTAAGTAATTTACTGAAATTCTGAACTACTACCATCATTAATGACGTAATGTTTAAATGTTTTGTTCTGAAATCCAAAACAATATGTCATTTAGATATTTGAGTAAATTGATTGGGCTTGTATGATATATATCCAATAGGCGCCACTAGAAGATATATCCATAATTTCCTTCTTCAAGAACATGCTGGTTCAGCGGTTTGGCCTAAATTGGGGGGAAGAATTTGACGCATTGCCTCTCAGCATGATCTAAAAGGAGAAAAAAGTGCGAGCAATAAATGAAGTAATTCGTTCTGAAATACTTCTCTCGTAGTAGGATAATATGATTTGTGGTGTTTTTTTAATGGTTATCGCTCATAAATGAATTACTTTAATCAACAATACTTCTCATAGTATGATAAGATATTTTATGATATTTTATTTAATTGTTACCCTCCATAAATGAAGTATTCATATAAGAAACTTCTCGTAGTAGAATAAGATGTTTTGTTGTATTTTCTGGATTGTTTTGCTGTCCATAAATGATGTATTCGGACATAAAGCACAACGAGTGATATTCTATTTTTTTCGTGTTGTTTTAGTGAAAAGTTACCACCATTAGACGAAATACTCGAAGAAGAAATATTTCTCGTAGTAGTCTATAAGGTTTTGTAGAGTATTCTCGAAACGTTATCCCCATAAATGAAGTAATCATATCTGAAACACTTCTCATTATAAGATAAGATACTTTGTGATGTTTTTTCTAATGGTTACCACCGTTAAATGAAGTACTCAGACATGAAGCACCTAGAGTGGTAATCTATGCTCCTTCGTGGTGTTTTAGTGAAAGGTTGTCACCCTTAACTAAACTATTGGAAGAACAAACACTTATCGTAGTAGGCTTGATGCTTTGTAGGGCTTTCTTGAAACGTTACCAACCTTAAATAAAGTATTCCGGTCAGAAATACTTCTCTTAGTATGCTATGATGTTTTGTGGGGTTTTCTTAAAAGGTTACCACCCGTAAATGAAGTAGTTCGTTCTGAAACACTTCTCGTAGAATGATAAGATGATTTGTGGTGTTTTCTTTAATGGTTACCACTCATAAATAAAGTACTCTGATCAGAAACACTTCTCATAGAAGGATAAGATGCTTTGTGATATTTTCCTTAATGGTTACCACCCATAAATGAATTAATCAAATCTGTAACACTTTTCGTAGTAGGATAAGATGCTTTTTGGTATTTTCTTTAATGGTTACCACCCATAAATGAAGTACTACATTACTTAAAATGAAGCACTTGGAGAAGACACTCTTCTCGTAGTGTGATATGATGCTTTGTGGAGTTTTCATGAAAGGTTACCACTCAAAAATAAAGTAATCAGATCTGAAACACTTCACCGAGAAAGATAAGATCCTTTCTGATCTTTTCTTTAAGGATTACCACCCTTAAATGAATGGCTACAACACAAATGAATTACTCGGAGAAGAAACTATTCTCATAGTAAGATATGATTCTTTGTAGAGTTTTCTTGAAAGATTATCACTCATAAATGAAGTACTTTGATCAGCAATACTTCTGATAGTAGGATAAGATGATTTGTGTGTTTTCTTTAATGGCTACCCCCATAAATGAAGTACTGAGATAAGAAACACTTCTCATAGTGCGATAAGATGCTTTGTGGTGTTTTCTTGATTGTTTTGTTGTCCATAAATGATGTACTCGAAAAGAAGCAGAAATAGTGATATTATATGCTTCTTCGTGTTGTTTTAGCAAATGGTTAGCACCATTAAATGATGTACTCGAAGCAGAAATACTTCTCATAGTAGGCTATGAGGCTTTGTGGAGTATTCTTGAAACGTTACCCCCATAAATGAAGTAATCCGATCTGAAACACTTCTCGTAATAAGACAAGATGCTTTGTGGTGTTTTCTTGAACGGTTACCACTCATAAATGACGTGATCGAATCTGAAACACTTCTCGTAGTAGGATAAGATGATTTGTGGTGTTTTTTTTAATGATTAACACTCATAAATGAAGTACTCTCTGATTAGAAATATTTCTCATAGAAGGATAATATGTTTTGTAGTGTTTTCTTTAATAGTTAACACCCATTAAATAAAGTAATCAGATCTGAAACACTTCTCGTAATAGGATAAGATGCTTTGTGGTGTTTTCTTTAATAGTTACTACTCATAAATGAAGTACTCTGATCAGAATCACTAAAAAATTAAGTACTCCGACATGAAGTACTTATAGTGGTATTCTATGTATTCTTCTTCATGGTGTTTTAGTGAATGATTACAACCCTTCAATGAATTACTTAGAGATGCAACTCTTCTCGTAGTAGGCTATGATGCTTTGTGGTATTTTGTTGAAATGTTACCACCCGTAAACGAAGTAATTAGTTCTAAACACTTCTCGTAGTAGGATAAGATGCTCTGTGGTGTTTTCTTTAATGATTATCACCTTTAAATGAAGTACTACAATACTTAAAATGAAGCACTTGTAGAAGAAACACTCCTCGTAGTATGATATGATGCTTTGTGGATTTTTCTTGAATGAAGTAATCAGATTTGAAACACTTATCGAAATATGATAAGATGCTTTGTGGTCTTTTCTTTAATGGTTACAACTCTTAAATGAATGGTTACGACACTTAAATTAAGGATCATAGATTGGTTACCAATTTGCTTCTTCATCGTATTTTAGTGAATGATTACAACACTTAAATGAATTACACGAAAAATCAAGCTAGACAGTCCGAAATTCGATTGATGACATCTACTTAATTGAATCAGATTCTAACCCGACACAACTCATCCGATTGCCATCTTTCTATATGGAATTTGTCAAAGAGGAGGCCGTTTCGATAATTTTTTATATGGAAATTCTGCTATTAATTCGTAATTCTTGAGCTGTCTATAGTAGACCTACATAGCAGTCAGATTGTGCAGTACTACTCTATTACTTGCCTTAGTTAATTTTGGTGCTGCACTGCTGCTGGTGTCACTACCACAGAAATGGCATTTAGTAGCCCCCCTTTAATAGCGGAGATGGGTCAATGCCGCTATTAAAAGTGGCCAGTGGCACATCTGTAATAAAATTTGACCTTTTAATAGTTGTCTTTGTTTATATGCCGCTATAAAAGGTTCCTTCTTAGTTATTATAGCTGACATTCCTACAATATCGCTATTAAATGGGGAGTATCTATAGCAAGCCAGCTCCTGAATCCGCTATTAAAAACTTTCCATAGCGGACTGTGGGGAAGTGCCGCTATAAAAAGTTCAATCTATAGCGGATAGGAGCGTTGATCCGCTATTAAAAGGATTTTCTATATCGAATTGGTGGGAGAGTCCGCTATTAAAACCTCATACCTAAAATTACCCGCGCCATTCCTTCTTCCCCAAACCCGCAACCACCATTTGTCAAGCAGCAACCACCATATTATTTCCACCAGCCATCATTAATATCACCATTAATTCTCAAGCTACATTTTAATACTTCTAATTTATATTTTGATTTTGTGCTGCATCATCGCTCTCTCTTCTCTAATCTCTCGAAATTTCAATGTAAATTAATTATTTTTTGCTGCATTAATTAATACTTGTAATTTATATTTTGCATATTAATATTTTTTTGTTATTATGCAGCAATATCAAGTGCTAGCGGTTTATCTTCATCACCTCCTCTCTCGATCAATCTATATTAAAGGTTAATTTTGATAATTATCTTATAATTAATAAATTTCACATATATATCATGCATTGAATATGATTAAATTGTATATATATATATATATATATATATATATATACACATACATACATAAGTATTGTCATATAAGACCAAAATATCAGAATATAAATTAATGATTTAGGTCGGTACTCGTTCGGAATTAATCCAATAGGGATTAATCTCGAATAGTCCCCGTTTGGGACTGCTTTTTGAATATTTTGTCTCATTTAGGATTAGTGGACATATAATAGTTGTAATCTATTGTTCGAGAAAAATTCGGTGTAGTATTTCTCCAATTGTTCTCACGAATACGTACGTATATGGCAATGTACGTTGGCGTATTCGGAGAGCTGAGGGGAAATGCTGCCGGATTTTTGTCAAACAATAGATTACAACTATTATATGTTCACTAATGAGACAAAATATTCAAAAAGTGGGTTAGGATGGTTGGCCAACCCAAAACTTTTATGTAACTTAATAATCATACCATATATAATAAATATTTGCGTAATTTATTTTTCAGATGGAACGTCGAAGCATGTGGATGTACGGGGGAACTAAAACAGCTGAATACCTGAGAGGACTTGCCAAATTTATGAAGTGCGCCACTGATTATATGAAACTGCGGGGAGAAAAAACACTTGTTTGTCCGTGTTCGAAATGTCAAAACTTGATAAGACACAGTGATGTCGATGAAGTTGAACTTCATTTGATTAAACATAGATTTATGAAATGTTACACTCGATGGATATGACTTGGAGATAATGCCGAACAATTGGTAGAAGTAGTCGGGACAAGTCGAAATGCTCCAGATTCAGAAATTGGACAAAATGTACAAGATGAAAATATAGAAAATGTACGCAATAAAAATGTACAAAATGTATTCGAAGAAAATGTAGAAATAACAGAAAATGTTGAGAATCTTGAGTGTATGAACAATGATCAGTTGGATGAAATGATGAGTGATGTAGAAAATAACTGCTTGCCAGATTCAACTTATGGCGCTAAAAAATTGTTATGTCCTTTAAGTATGGAAGTATAGAGAATCCATGCATGTCCGAATGACTGCATTCTTTATCGAGGGGAAGAATATAGCAAACTGGATAAATGTCCAATATGTAGTGCATCACAGTACAAATCAAGGGGCATTGATAGTGATGAAGATGGAAAGAAAAAGCCACCCGCGAAAGTGTTATGGTATCTGCCTATAATACCAAGGTTTCGACGTCTTTTCGTGAACCCGAGAGATGCCAAATTATTACGGTGGCACTTTCATTCTAGGAAAAATGATGGAAAACTACGACATCCCGCTGACTCTCCCAAATGGAGAAATATGGATAGAAGGTTCGCAAATTTTGGGAGTGAGCCTAGAAACTTAAGATTAGGACTATGTACCGACGGGATGAATCCTTACGGTAACATGAGTAGCCGTCACAGTACATGGCCAGTTTTATTGTGTGTTTACAATCTCTCTCCCTGGTTGTGCATGAAAAGACGATACATAATGATGCCACTATTGATATCGGGTCCCAAACAACTGGGAAATGACATTGACGTCTATCTGGCACCATTGCTTGATGATCTTAAAAAGTTATGGACAGACATGGTGGAGGTGTATGATTCAAATCTGAAAGAACATTTCACTCTCCGTGCCATGGTTTTTTGCACGATTAATGATTATCCCGCATACGAGAATTTATCTGGTTACAAGATTAAAGGCGCGAAAGCGTGTCCTATTTGCGGAGAGGAAACACATTCTATACGGTTGAATCACTATAAGAAAAATGTTTATATGGGACACAGACGACACCTTAAAAGGGATCACCCGTATCGAGTTTGGAAAAAGGAATTTGATGGAAAAGAAGAGCTAATCAAAGCAAAAGCACCATTATTCGGGAGAAACGTTTATGATATGGTCAAGGATATAAAAGTCCAGTTTGGGAAAAAAATCCAACAATAATTCTCTAAAAGACTCAATATGGAAGAAGAAGTCCATATTTTGGGATCTTCCTTACTGGGAACATTTGCAGGTTAGGCATTGCTTGGATGAGATGCATATCATCAAGAACATCACCGAGAGTTTGGTTGGTTTGTTGTTGAACATTCCTGGAAAAACAAAAGATGGGATCAAAGCGAGGAAGGACATGACTGAAATGGGAATACAACCAGAACTTGCAGTGGTAGAGGGAGAAAAACGAACGTACCTACCTCCTGCAAGTTGGACACTAACAAAGAAAGAGAAAGAAAGTTTGATGGGATGCTTAAAGGACCTTAAGGTTCCATCAGGTTATTCCTCAAATATTTCAGCAAAGGTGTCGATTAAGGAAATGAAGTTGATCGGTATGAAATCACATGATTATCACGTCTTATTGACCCAACTGCTTCCTGTTGCAATTCGAGGAATTTTGAAACCACCTGTAAGACAAACCATTATAAAGTTGTGTTTCTTCTTCAACTCGATTTGCTCCAAAGTGATCGATGTTGGAAAATTGCAGAAATTGCAGTCCGATATCGTGCATACCATGTGCGAGTTGGAGATGCACTTCCCGTCGTCGTTCTTCAATATAATGGTTCATTTGACTATTCATTTGGTGAGGACGATAAGATTGTGTGGGCCTATGCATTTACGTTACATGTATCCTTTTGAGAGAGGGATGGGTCAACTCAAAGGGTTATGTCGGAGAAGTTCTCGGCCCGAAGGGAGCATAGTTGAAGGTTATATTGCAGAAGAGGTTATTGAGTTCTACACCGAGCACATGGATGGAGTTGATCCTATTGGACTTCCTAAATCTCGCCACGAGGGTAGACTCCAAGGGTTTGGTATTAAGGGATCACACTTGGATGTTGTGGATTATACCATGTTAGAAAAAGCACATTTGAAAGTCCTGCAACAACTTAAGGATGTCGCTCCATATGTGAACGAACACCTTGATGAGTTGAGGATGCAAAATAGATCGGGTCGTGCTGATTGGGTCATCAAGCAACATAATTTAAAATTTACAAAA
Organism: Eleocharis quinqueflora; assembly: GCA_964058865.1. Classification (NCBI taxonomy): domain Eukaryota; kingdom Viridiplantae; phylum Streptophyta; class Magnoliopsida; order Poales; family Cyperaceae; genus Eleocharis; species Eleocharis quinqueflora. The sequence goes on from CAXKVX010001550.1 coordinate 35,866, forward strand.
TGGTTCAAAAACAAAGTAAAATCTCAGGCATCAATGAACGACACTATGGTCTTACTAGCAAAAGGTCCTGGAATGAGAGTGCAGACCCACCAAGGTTTCGACATGAATGGATTTACATGGTACGCCGAAAAACAAGATAAAAAAAGCACGATCCAAAATAGTGGAGTAACAATAGAAGCTTTACCAGCGGATGGTGATGAGGCTATGTCATATTACGGCAAAATTAAGGAGATTTGGGAACTTGATTACATAACATTCAAGATTCCTTTATTTTTGTGTGAATGGTTCGATCAAAATGGTGTCAATATAGAAAAGAAAGGTGGGTTCATGAGAGTTGATATGAATCGGGTGGGCTATCGAGACGATCCTTTCATACTTGCAAATAAACAAGTCAAGCAAGTGTTTTATGTTAAGGATCCTGCTGATAAAAAGAAACATGTTGTTCTTCCGGGTAAAAGGCAAATTGTGGGTGTTGGAGATGTGATCGACGAAGAAGAATACGATCAGTTCGACGAAATACCACCATTTTCCATGGGTATTGAGGCTGATCCACTTGATAGGAGCGATGCACCACACTATTTGCGTTCAGGTATTTTCACCTCGTTTGCTAACAATTTGTGTTGTAATGTTAAATATATCTTTTTAATTACATTATGTCTCCTAATGTGTCTTTTTTCGTACAGATCACAATGAAGGACTGTGGGTCAAAAATCGTAAATCGAATCAAAAGCAATGTTAATCGAATCAAACTAGTTATGAGATTGTTTACTATCTTTTTAGTTATGTAATAAATTTGTGTTGTAATGTTAATCGAATCAAACTAGTTATGACATTGTTTACTATCTTTTTAGTTATTAATTATTAAAATGATGTTATAATATTTAAAAAAAATTGATAATGATAATTAATTATTCCTTTGAATTCTTTTAACGATTAATTAATAATTATTAATCATCATTATGAATTTTTTTACAAATTATAACATAATTTAATAAATTCAAAAGAATAATTAATTATCATTATCAAATTTTTTAAACATTATAACATCATTTTAATAATTAATAACGAATTTTAGAAGATCATTAAATGTCATTATTTGAAAAAAAAGGTTGTTGCCAGCAGGAATCGAACCCAGGGCACCTCTCTGCAACACAAACACCCGAACCACCACGCTACAAGGTATTTCGTGATCACTAACACCAACTGATTGTGTTATTCTGTCCCTAGACTTTTAATAGCGGACCAAAGGATAGTTCGCTATTAAAAGTTTTAATTTGGAAAAAAGGTTGCTGCCAGCAGGAATCGAACCCAGGGCACCTCTCTGCAACAGAAACACCCAAACCTCCATGCTACAAGGTATTTCGTGAACATAAACAACTTCGGATTTTCTTATTTTAGGAATAGGTTTTAATAGCAAACCTGAGCTGGAGTCCGCTATTAAATCTTATTTTTCGCAGAAAACCTAGTCTGGCGCGTTTTCCCCCTTTTCCCTCATCTCCCATAGCAGCCGCACCCCCCACTCCTCTATTCTCCTCCAAAGAAAACCTTAACTCCATTGTTGCTCGAAAACCCTCGACCCTGTGCTGTCCCACTCGCTGTGCTCGATCGTGCTCGACCTCGCTGACCATGTTGTGCTTGTTGTGCTCGACCCTGTGCTACGACCCCGCTTGCTGTGCTATCCCCGCTTGCTGTGCTCGTTGTGTTGTCCCGCTCGCTATCCCGCTGTCCCGCTCTCTGCCCCGCTCGCTGCAATTTATTCTCACGTAACTACAATTTCTTTTGATAGTTGCATATTTAAATTTCACAAAATGTACTAAAGTGTTGATGTCAATGATTTGAGATTTTTTGTTATTGTTTAGTATAATGTGTTTTATTTTGGTTATTGTTTTGTATAATGAATGTTTAGTATAATTGTTATAATCCTTTGTTGATAGCCATGTCGTCCGATAGAGGTAGCAGTTCTCGTAGGACGAGGTCTAAAACCACGGGACGATAAGATACGCGAAAATTTCAATAAATACATTGAGTTCGATTATAACGGTGTAGCGATCGATGACATGGCTGCAGACTGGTCGACGTGGATAGGTATCATAGTGCGTCAGCATGTGCCCTGTGATATAAAACAATGGAAATAAGTCTCTGATACTATTAAAAATAAGATCTGGATAGGACTTCAGGTCAAATTTTAAATCTTAAACCTTGATTTTATATTACATTTATCTAACTTTAGCTTTATATTATATTTGTCTAACCTTAATTCTTATTTGTAGAATACTTGGAACATTCCAGATGACACTTATAAGGCTAAAACTCTTGCGAAGATGTGTGACTTGTGGAAGGCATGGAAAACCCGGTTACGACAAAATTACATTTATCGCGAGAATGACAAAATGCCATGGGAAAACAAGGAGCCCGTAACTAAGGAGCAGTGGAAGAATTTTGTTGCATATACGCACACTACTGGATCTGGTGGAATCAAATCTGCGAGAAAGAATTGGAAATCAACGGACATTATCAAGATTTCTGATGGTACTTTTTCTATCACACACATCAATATAACATTGTTTACACATGCACATTGTATAGACAAACATAATATTTTGTAAAGTGTAAATAATTCTATGTCTTTATTGATTCATGATCAGACTCAGAACAAATAAGTCTGTCCATTGGTGTAAAGGAGTATTGCATTCCTCAAATCCCATTCTAGACGTGTAAAGGAGGGCGAATACATAATTGTTAACGAAGCGACAAGAGAAGTCGCGAAACGAGCGGTATGTTTTTCAATTTAGGGTTGTCTTTTAATTAATTTATAAAAACACATAATAATTTATTTTGTTTCATTTTAGGTAAAAAAAGTCGGCAGAAGTTGCTGCTGAAGGGGCATTTCAGGAGCATCGCCACCACGATATTCTTACTGCAGCTCTTGGGACCAAAGAGCATGGAGGGAGGGTGAGAGGCTACCCAGGGCAAGTCACAATCAAAGATGTCTACGGAAATGGGCGGAGGAAGCCTATCCACGAAGGATGTGTTAGTAAGTCCAGATTTTAAAAATTACAAAATCAATTTTTGAACTTGCAGTACCATCTTCTTCGAACTGGAAACTACACAGTTGCGCTTCAGCTTGACGCCTCTTCCCCACAAATGGGCTCAAACTCGTTTACTCCATGGAGAGTTCATGATATTCAGGTTAAAGTTCTTGCATTCTCTGAACCTTTATTATCTTTTATGCTGAATTTGTAGTATTTAATTCAATCATATACCTGTTCTTTAAGGTCGCCACCCCAGGCAAGCTCTTCGTTGTGTATGTCGATAGTGGCAGGACGATGGTGGCTTACGGAAGTGTATTTCCTATTGATCCTTCGGGAAATACTATTCACAACGAGCCTATGCCGCCTGATACAGTGAGGGTGACTCTGGATGAAGTGGTTCAAGGCCAAGAACACGCAAGAGTTCCTTTTCCGACATATGACATTTATGAAGTTGGTGAACTGCGTGGTTATCCTCTTGCTTTGCCTTCTTCTCTAGTGGAGTTGTATAATCCTGAGCAGGTATTCAATTATCTGCTAAATTTGTTAATTGTATAGTTTAATTATTATTTGTTACTAATATTATTTAAGTGTAGGCTCCCGCACGAGAGAAGCAAGTCTCGCTGAAGCAAGTAGTATCAAAGCAAAAAGAAGTTCTATCTCGAACGTCGCTTCTTGTTTCAGATGAAGTTCTAAAGCGACTTGACGAATCGATGCTCAAATTGCATAATACGGTTAGCAATTATTTATAACTAAAATAAAAAAGATACAATTATGTTAGCACAAACTAGGGTTAAGAGTATAAAATTTAGAATTTGGAACTATGTTAGCACAAACTAGGGTTTAGGGTTTAAGTTTCAGATTTAGGGTTTACTATTATTTATATTTGTAACCTTGCATCATTTATATTTTCACGAATATAGTTTTGTACCTAAAACCTAAATCTTAAATTGTACCAGTTAAGTCTAAACCTTTTAAGTCTTTTAAAGACTTGTACCAGTTATGTTTGCGTATAAAATTATGCATTGTTGGTTTTAGAATTATGTTTGCACAAAACTAGAGATTACAATTTAAGGTTTAGTTTTAGAATTTAGGATTTACTACTCTTATACCAGTTATAAAAAGATACAATTTGTTCCAATCATTACTTGTAATTATAATTTTGTTATTAGTTGTCGCATCTTGTTGTTCACGCAAATGTCTTTGAATTTGGCGACTTGCGGTTATTTGGGATCGAGGACACGCAACTACTGCCATTGTCTGATATAATGGAAATTCTTGTTCCAAAAGAATGGCTAAGTGACTCAATTCTTGCCGTTTGGTGCAAGTAAGAATCCCTGACCTTGTTATTTATTTTTTCAATTGTAAGTAAATAATATATATATATGTGTGTGTGTGTGTGTGTGTGTGTGTGTGTATGATGTATACATAATGCAGGTGTCTTGCGAGTTATCTTGCGGGATTTGGGATTGACTCGAAGTTTTTCTATCTTCATCCCACTTTGTGCTCGGAAACAAGGCTGCTGAGCGATTACTCGTCAACGGTGAATTACATTGCTCAATTCTTTGTTAGACTCGAAGAACCCAAGTCGATCGTTTTTGTGCCGTCCATTCAAGGGTTCAAATAATTTTCATTTCAAAAAACAACTTATTTTTCTACATCTAGAAACTAACTATATTATATGACTTGTAGCGGTCATTGGCATCTTCTAGTTCTGCAAATCTCATCATTGTAGATTTATCAAATTGATTCTCTTAATGCACCAAATAAGCAACTCGATGTCGTTAGAGCCTTGAATGCGTAAGTTACCTAATTTTACTAATAATTTAGTACAGATTATTAGTTATATTGGTTTTTTACTTTTGTTAATTTATACAGAGCGTTGCGGCTTAGATTTCAAGCACAGGGGTCGACCAAAACCAGCAAATTCGATCTCAAATATGTTAAGGTATGTGTTCTTAACTTAGTATGAAATACATTTACGACAATTGATGAATATGATAAGATTGGGGCATTTACTGTTATTTGCATGTTACTTTCAAATTTTGTAGAGTCTTCCGCAACCCAACGCTTAGGAGTGTGGATACTATGTCATGCGATCAATGCTTCAAATAGCGTCCGACTATTCGGATGCATCAGACTTGAGAGCGCTGAAGCTCAAGGTAAACTCTTACTTCTTTTTTATGCTAAGTTTAACTTTAATTGTATCAATTATGTTAGCACAAACTAGGGGTTAAGGTTTAAAATTTAGAATTTAGGGTTTAAGTTTCGAAATTAGGGTTTATTATTATTTGTATTTGTAGCCTTGCATCATTTATATTCCAACTAAATATAGTCTTTTACCTAAACCCTAAATCTTGAATCGTAAATTGTAAACCTTCAAGTCTTTTAAATACTTGTACCAGTTATGTTTGCGCATAAAATTATGCATTGTTGGTAAGTTTGCACAAAACTAGAGTTTGACTCAATTATAAACCTTTAAGTCTTTTTAACTTTGATTATACCAATTATGTTTGCACAAAACTAGATATTAGAATTTAGATTTTACAATTTAAGATTTAGTTTTAGAATTTAGAATTTACTACTCTTGTACCAATTAAATTAGAAGTTGAGAATGCAAAATGTCTTTAATTAAGTTACAAACAAGCATAACATATTTTTTATTTATTTTATGCAGGAGCTTCGTCCATTTCCGCAATCTTATTCAGAAAGCGAGATTGGACAGGTAAAACAAATGCTTTGCGAATTTATTAGTTACAATTTGTAACTTTGTTGAACTTTTTTGTAACTTTGAGATACATGCATGTTATACTTTGAAAATATATTATGTAGTTGTGTTTTTTGGGAAACAATTGTTGTTACGATAAATGAATGTATGTGTTTGTTATATATTATTGTTTGCTATATATGTGTGTATTGTGGATTGTTGTTAATTTGTTTGTTATATTGTTTGCTATATATATATATGTGCATGAATGCTGATTTTATATGGTTAGCAAATTGGGACTAATCACAGAAAATCCCAATAAACATATTTTAATTCGTATCTTTAATAGCGGACCTAAGGGTGGTCCGCTATAGAAAGTTTAAACATAAAATAAGAAAGATTAATTATAAATAATAATTTATAGTGGCTTTGCTGAGAGGTCCGCTATTAAATGTAAGGTTTAATAGCGGGTTGCGAGCAAGCTCCGCTATAGAATATTGGTATTTTATAGCGGAATTTTCTTTTGGTCCGCTATAGAAACTACCTTTAATAGCGGCAGAACTGTTATGTCCGCTATAGATGCTCCAATAATCTATAGCGGACCCTCCAAACTTTTTATAGCCTCCTCTTTTATAGCAGGGCTTAGTCTGCTATTAAATGTTAAATTTTGTCGGTATTAAAGCCTAAAATTCTGGTTGTGTGTCATTCAATCTAAGTAATTTACTGAAATTCTGAACTACTACCATCATTAATGACGTAATGTTCAAATGTTTTGTTCTGAAATTCAAAATAATATGTCATTTAGATATTTGAGTAAATTGATTGGGCTTGTATGATATATATCCAATAGGCGCCACTAGAAGATATATCCATTATTTCCTTCTTCAAGAACATGCTGGTTCAGCGGTTTGGCCTAAATTGGGGGGAAGAATTTGACCCATTGCCTCTCAGCATGATCTAAAAGGAGAAAAAAGTGCGAGCAATAAATGCAATAATAAATAAATCAAAAAAAATACACCCGTTTAGGCCTATAAGTATAGTGGTCATCTTCATTGTACAACCACAAAGCTTTCAAGGTTGATAGTAGAGATATAGTCAGAGAATAAGAAAATGGAATCAAAAGATGTACTGCTTACCCTGCTCATTGCCACACTAGCCTTGCTCATGCATTCTTCTGCAGTGGTTAATGGTAAATCATCAACTTTTGTTAATGTTCAAATGTTTTGTTCTGGAAGTCAAAACAATGTCATTTAGATATTTGAGTAAATATATTTGGTATGTATGAGATATGCAATAGGCAGCACTAGCAGAATAGTCCATAGTTTAATTTTTTTAAGTTGTAAGCAGAAAATGCTTGTTCAGTGGTTTTGGCCCCAATTTGGGGGAAATAATTTGACCCTTTGCCTTCTCAGCATGATCTATAAAGAAGAAATAAGTGCAAGCAATAAACCCAATTATACATAAATCATTAAAAGTGCATCCATTAGGCCTATAAGTATAGTGGCTATGTCGTTCATTGCACAACCACAAAGCTTTCAAGGTAGATAGTAGAGAGAGAGAGAGAGAGTCAGAGAATAAGTAGCTACTGCCAAGTTTTTCAAAAAAATTAAAAAAAAAAGTTTTTCAAAAAAAAAAAAGAGAGAGTCAGAGAACAAGAAAATGGCATCAAAAGATGTACTGCTTACCTTGCTCATGCAATCTTCTGCAATGGTTAATGGTATTAATTGGCTTCACTTACAATTGATATGCGGGAAATTTTATTCCAATGTACTTATATTGCTAATTAGAAGTTGCAAAATAATTATTTGGATGGTAGCATTCCTCTTTGGACCAATGGTCAGTGTAAATAATTAAAAATGTTACGGTTTGTAACTTTATATAAATATAAAAGATAAATCTGTTAAACAACCCTTGGTTTCTTTTTTTGTTATTCATACCTTGCTTTCTTTCTGATAGGACAAACTATACCGCAGTTTATTGTCACTTTCGATTTGACCAGAGAAGCAGGCAGTTATAACAGCTTTATTACCAGTCTTCGCAACAATGTGGCAAGCGGTAGATATGCAGGTGGCGTTCCGATGCTCGGCCCAGAGCTAGATGGTCGTAACATATATTTCCACCTTGTTTTAGTATCTGGTAACAGTCAGATCACAGTTCGCATTCGGTTAGGCAATCTCTACCTGGTTGCTTTTCAAGCGGCCAATGGTCCCTGGTATGAGTTCCAACCAGAAAGGAATGACCCGCGAATGTTTACTGATACAATTTTGCTCCCTTTTACTGGGCGCTATCCAAATGATAGATCACTCGCACAAACATCAGTAGGTCCAGGTGCACTTGCCAGTGCGATAACCTCACTTGCCAGTTTCAATATCAACGCTCCAAACAACCGTCAATCGCTGATAAGTCTGATGGTAATGTTTCCAGAGGCACTTAGATTCATAACAGTGGCAGATTTTGTGTATGCACGGATGCACGATCGGAATATACCAGATTCACAGATTGGCAACACTTTGGCTGGACTAATCAATGATTGGGGGGCACTCTCTATGCAGATGCGGCGCTCTGACCTTTTTGCAACATTCAATGAGTTTAGTGGGATAACCAATGCAGCTCAGGCTGCGTCTATGCTAGGTCTGTTGCTTTGGAATAACAGGGCGCCATCTCCTCCTAAGCCTACAGTTAATACAAATGCTTTTACAACCAATGCACTTACCACGAATGCATCAAGCGACGTGACCACAAAAGGTCGGCAACTGGTGGAGATATTCTGGGTGCAAATCATAAATATTGACAACGAGAATCCCGGTGATCTTTATGGAAAAATCCAGATCGTAGATGATTTATCCACCCCTCAGTACATCTTTAATCGCACTAAGGAGAACTACCTCAGTATCAGGCCGAAGGTTAGGTGTCATGTTTGTTTTATTTATTTTTATTTTTTATATTTTGTTTACTTATTATAGAAGAAGGTGAATACGTTATTTAGGCAAAGAAACAGTATATATAGCAGCATTTGGGAAAAGATACATGCATTTTAATTAATGTGGAGTGTGTATATATTTAAATTTACTTTTAGTTAACAAATAGACATGCGTTATTGACCTTAATTTTAATTAAATCTTGTAGGAATTTGTTCCGCTAACAGGTCCAACAAGAGCAATTTCGGCCTATGATAGCTTTTACATTGATGTTTCTCTCATGGACTATGATACTTTATCCTCGGATGACGAGGTGAGCAGAGGGCAGATAACATGGAACTATTTTGCTATTAACAAGATATATGATCAACCCTTGTCGGAGGAAGTTAAGGGCAAATACGGCTCAATCGGAGTAAGCTACGCAGTGTATAGTGACGCAGTGATGGCGATTGTGCAGGTGACACTAATCAATGGGGATAATGAAAACCCTGCAAATGTTTACGGAACACTCAACGCCTCCAACACACTCTCCAATGGTGCGATTGTTCTATTCAACAAAAAGAGTAATCAGTATGTTAACATCAAGCCTCTACAACTGATTCCTCTGTTAAGATCTGTGGTGGTTGTTCCTCTCGGTTCTTCAATCAACGTGGTTGCTGATCTTTGGGACCAAGATACAAGTTCTTCAGATGACCCCATTGCACAAGGATCACTAACCTTTGCGGCGGCTGTTTCGGGCAGCAACGTTGGTAGAATTAATGGCACGTACGGTGTCATACAAGTGAATGTCACTTGGTCATCTCACTGGGACTGAAGTTTTGCATCAATTGCAAGCTAAGTGCACACATAAATAATGTATTAGTCATATGGTAGCTAGGTACAGCTACGTTCACCATGATGTTATAAGATCCTTATGAATCGTTTGTCTTCAAATCTTTGATAATCGATACTTAAAACAATAACTGTAAGCCAAGAAGAGCTTTTGTGTTTTGAGTAGAAATTAGACACGCTCGCGCGCGCGCACGCACACACGCACACAAATGATCGTACATCCATTTTATTTGTCCACAAAGTTACTAAAGAATACAAAGTTTTGTTTAATTATTTCACAGATAATTAATACAGTACCTTTGTGCTGGAGCGAACTACCCTCTCTCTCAAACAGAGACCAGGCGGACTAGGAATATTTCAAAATTTGAGTGAAGCGACACAACAAATGTTAACACCAATATCATAATCATAAACACACACAAAAATCAGATATAATTATGACGTCTAAATGTCTAAGTTAAAACAGCAAGCAGTCAACCGGAAATAAATCTTAATAATTTTTTTGAGAAAAATAGAGATCTAGTCTATATTTTGATATTATTGAATGAGAAGTTCAATGTGCATAAAAACAAAAATAAATATCTCACGGACAATGAGATTTAAGCAAGATATTTTTTTTTAAAAAAAGAAAAAAGAAAAAACATGAAGGAATTTATATATCTATTCTATTAGAATTTCTTTTCTCGGTATTTTTTTGCATTCTTCAATCACTTCCTGAAGTAGCATTGCTTTTGTTTTGATTTCTTTCCTGAATGTTCGATTACATATCTCTCTTCAAATCCCAAAACATGCAACATCAATTACTCCTCTTGTATTAACAATAATTTGGTTATTATTCAAAATTTCAAATACCATAATGTTAGCATTATTCACAACATTCAAGTTTAGACCATGATAAAGAGCCCTTTAGAAAAACTGCATTCTTGAAAAGTATATTATATTGCGTCTCCTCTATTTTTACAAAGCACATAATGTTCCATCATCACATTTCTCTTTCCTGAGATTGGCAATTGTCAAGATTCAATCATGTAGCACAAGCCATATGAAAATATTGATTTTAGGTGGTATTTCATTGACCATGTTAGAATCAAATTTGATTCAGGTTGAAGGATATGCTTGATATATATTAATATTAGTTATATATAGATACTTTGGCATGGCTTACGGTACATAAACACACACACATAAGCACATACATATACATGTATAATTCCATAAATGTGAGTATAAGATTAATTGGTTTCACTACTAAAAAAATGGTTTCCACAGTGGGTCTTTTGAGGCTTATACACCGATTATCTTTCATTGTAAATACATGGAAGGGGTTGACAAAGGTAAGTTAAAACTCGTCGTAGAGATAGGAGGCGCATTCTTCTTATCTTCAGCCAATCTACACCACCTTTTATTATTTAAGAAGTTTTTACTCGCCAGCGCATTTATTACTTGATATGACATGATATGACTTGATATCTGGTGTAATATATACTTTTAATTACACTCTTTCTTTCATAATACACGTCTTCGAACAACAACATTTTTAGAAAAAATTTGCTGCTTACGTGATTAATTACCCCTTTTTGCTAGTTCGCCACAATTAACACTAATACACACACACACACACAATCTGATGTACACAATAATTATTAAAACATCCAGATCATGTCATCCACATTAATCAAATATGATTATACTATTAAATTGGTTCCTATGGTTAAGTGCTAGTGCGAAAGTATTTTAAACAATTATAATTCAAACTTTCGGATCTTAATCACCTAGCTATAATCACAAGCAAGCAAGTACTAATTGAAATTGAGCAAATCATAAGTGCAAAGATAGTAAAATGAGAGTAATAAAGAGCAAGAGAGATCTAGAGAGATAAAGAGAACACAAGAACATGCTAGGTAATGTGGTTTAGTGTACAATCATAATAGGCCTACATCGACGAGACCTCCGAAACCAAAACTTCCTTTCGGGACTGATTGAACTAAATCACAAGTGTTCTTATAATTGCGGAACCTATTTTTGGTTTCTTCTCAACAAGACAACAAATCTTAGATTCCTAAATTAACCTATGCAGGGGTCGAGGCTACACCGCTCTACAAGGTAATGTTTCTGATTGACAACACAATCAAGAACGAGGATTAACCACTTGACTACACAATATAGTTCACCAAATAAAATAAACAACTAAGTGTTTTCGGATCGACAAATAGACAATTTGGCTATCATATCATCTAGATCAGGAAGCTGAAGGAGATAGCTATTGTGCTCTTTCTGGTGCTCATTTGTGTGCTTGGAAACTTGGAGAGAGCTTTCTTAATCTTTCTGGTTTGAATCCCCAAGGTACATATTGTTAGAGTATATTGGGGGTTTAAAGCGCAAAGACTAAGGTCAAATAATTGTGCGAAAGCATTTTCAATTAACAATTCTAAGTCAAGCTTTTAGACCTTAATCACCTAGCTAAAATTTCAGCAAGCAAGTTCAAAAAAATAACAGAGCAATTCACAAATCAACTAAGAGCAAAAATTGTAAAGAGAGTAGAGAGAAAGAGCAATCAAGAGAACTCAAGAACACGTGATATAACGTGGCTCGACCTACAAACAAACTAGGCCTACATCCACGGGACTCCCGAAACCAAAACTTCCTTCCGAGACCGATTTCACTAACAAATATGTGTTTTTTACAATTGCGAAACCGATCTTTGATTTCTTCTAGACAAGCAAACCAAACTTCGATTGCTAGACCAATGCAGGGGGCTACTTGACAATACAAATTTAGTGCACCAAAGGCTAGAAACTAGCAAAGAAAAAAGTTCTCAGATTGACAATAATTAGACTATAGTAGCTATTCTAATACTCTCAGGTTTAGAGAGCTGAAGGAGAAGACTTTGTGGCTCTTTCTTGTGCTCAATTTGATGCTTGGAAGTTTGTGGGGGTTCAGATAACCTTTTGGTTCGTCCATGTATCATATATATAGGTTGGCAGGGGCGGAGCTAGAGTGATTTTGGTGGGTCCATGGACCCACCTGAAAAGTTGAGATGCCTTACAATAGAACTGATTTGTAATTAATAAAAAATACAAGGA
>CAXKVX010001551.1:0-145241 GCA_964058865.1 Eleocharis quinqueflora
TGCAATGAATTTATTACGCTAAAACATAGCAAAAATACCAGAAATAAGGAAAAAATAAGAAAGATATCTTTATGCAGACAATTTGAAGCTTCAATTAATTAATCTTATTCATTGCTCTTAATTTATTCAATCTAGGTTGAGGAAAATGGGAGCACTAGACTGGTACAAGGTGGTACATCAAGACCAGGGGTGGAGGCTTGTGTCATGCATGTGGTTACATGCTGGTTTGATTCATCTACTTGCTAATATGATCTGCCTCATTTTCATCGGTGTTCGCCTCGAACAACAATTTGGATTTTGTAAGCTCTCAATCCTCAGACTATCTATTTCTTTCCTAAAAGTATTGTAGAAAGAAATTGAGGCACATGGAAAACAAATCTGATAGTACAATTTTTGTTTGATTACAAAATTTGCAGTGAGAGTTGCACCGATTTATCTCATCTCAGGATTTGGTGGTAGTGTGTTATCAGCCCTCTTCATACAAAACAATATTTCTGTGGGGGCATCCGGTGCTCTATTTGGAATTCTTGGAGCAATGCTGGCAGAACTTCTCACCAATTGGACCATATATACCAACAGAGTATGTATATTTCCGAAATAGTTTAGTAATTCTCATGGTTAGAACTTGCATTAACCACAAACTTAACAGCTTCTGGCATCAATTTTTTCACAACTTTTATGCTTGATATCTTTGTACATGTGCAGGAAATAACGTTTTTCGTATGCAGTTTAACTTTTAGCTGAAATAAAATTGATTTGCAAATCTTATTCAATTCATAAATTAATTTTGTTAAAATTTTGCCTCTTTAGATAGCAGCTCTTGTCAACATATTGGTAATTGCAGCTATAAACTTGGCACTTGGCCTACTGCCCCATGTCGATAATTTTGCGCATATTGGAGGGTTCTTGTCTGGATTTCTCCTAGGCTTTATCTTCTTACTTGAACCTCAGTACGAATGGGTCAAGTCGAGAGGCCGAGCTTCTGTGTCGAAATATGCAATTTACCAGATCATTTTGGCTGTTATTGCAGCTATCTTGCTTGCAGCAGGGTAAGTACAACAACAGCATTTTTTTTCTAAATATGAACTCATAAAGGGTAGTTTAAAAGACAGTTTCTGGATCTTTGACTTGTTCATTTTTTTTTTTGTCAAAGTCTTCTTGCTGTATTTTTTCTTTTTATTTATCCACTTGGTTTATTCAACACAATAAATTTAGGATATCCTTGATTCCATCTTGAAATAAAAAATATATATTAGACCATTCAGAATAAAATTTGATGCACCTGGAACATATGTGCATGGGACAGCTGTAGTACTCTATTTTATTCTCATATAAAACCTCTTATTAGCTGTGTCCTGTGTGTAACTAATACAGAGATCCTATTTAATAATTAAACTCAAATTATATGATTTTGTAGTTTCAAGTACCTAATTTGTCTTTTCATTTGAGAAAGGGAAATGGGACCTTGCTAACAAAAAAAAATTGTTTCTCCCTTGTGCAGTTTGACAGTGGGATTACTTGCTTTGTTCAATGGAAAGAATGGCAACGATCATTGTTCATGGTGCCATTACCTTACCTGTGTACCAACTTCCAGTTGGAAGTGTTCTTCCTGAGAAAAGAGATCAACATATATTTGCTTTTGTTTAGCGTTAAATACATCTTTATTCAATTAATTTGTTTATACTGTAAATCAGAGTAAAGCTGTTTTCACTTTTCAGTGTGAGTTTGAATGTTGAACGCGTTACTGTGAAGGTCCTTATAATTTAGGCATATTTTTCATGTTGATATTATCATCTATTGCTTTTTCCCCACATTTATAACCATATTTATATTTTATTTCAGCTGAGATGTTAACCTTCTTCTTATTGTTTGGTTATATGAGACATTATGTGAACTCATTTGTGTAATATTATTTATTATATATTATGCTGTTTCTTACTAATCTGTAACCATTCCCGAAATTTTATATTCTCATCGTTTTTAATTTGATTGCTGTAATCACGTCATGCGCATAACCGAGCAATTAATGACAAATAACTCGAAGTGAAAATATTGCAAATATAATGCACTTTTATTGAGCTAGAAGCCTAAGCCTAACACACGTGGTGATGATGTTGATGAGGCTCACTTCCGCAAAGAGATGCAAATTAAATTTTGCAATAGATATTTAAAAAATAATAAATGTAAAAAAAAAAAATTAAAATTAACTTTACCAGGTCATTGCGAATTAGTTATTAATCCATTGTATATGGTCCGCACGTTGGTTTTTTTTTGTATTATATCGCTTTCATCCAGCTTTAATCAATACACGTTTTGACATTTTGCCAACTTTTAAGCATAATTACAAAAAATACACATATATCACGTCATGAGTTTACTTTTTCCATCTAATTCTATATTTCTATTGCAATCTTGATAAAGGAATGTCAAAGCCTAATACTATTATTTATTTCTCCTCTCTCTTCTAATAGCAACCTAATTATCAATAGTAAAATTACTCGTAAAAAGAAAATAAAAAACATGGATCAATCCGACATCGATCCATCTGATTCGTGAAAACACAAATCAGATATGAATCTAACATCATTTATCTCTCGAGTTAGAATAGACCAGTTTTGTGTTTTGTTCTATTTTGTTTGAAATTAGCACTCATTAAATATTTATTTATTTATTTATTTACACTCTAATCAGAATTAATTATAAATTAATTGAGATCAAGTTGAATAAATAAACAGATAAATATAATATATTAAACACTTAATCGAGTTTGTGTTTTGACGGGCTTTAATCGTGTTTTGCTGAATTTTTGTTTGGAACTTTGAATTACATATTTTACACTAATTAAAATAAATTATACATTAATTGAGATAAATTATATATACATTAATTGAGATTAAGTTGCATATATAAAAAATACATTAAATACTTGAATCATGTTTGGGTTTTTCATTGCCTTTAGAATGTTACACAATGTTATGTTACAAAGTTATCCACCTAACGAAACAACCACTACAAAATTAGTCACCACTAAAACCAGAACCTCACGTGTTACCTTAACTAAAATAAATATCCTATCAACTCACACAACCCTTCAAATTGAAAATAAATAAAAAAACAGAAAACCTCAAGGTAACTTCCAAAAAGTCTTTTTTGCGACAAGTATTTTCTCATCATTATTTGATTCTGGTTCACTTCCATGTACCTGAGTGGTCCATCTGATCGCATGTGCAATGCTTTTGACCTTACTGATTACCTCAGATGTGTCTCTTATAATGGCAGTACCTTCTGGCCTTAGGATTCTATCCATCTCCACTAGGACATCAACAAGGTGACATCTGCATGGGGAAGAAAAAATGAGTGTCCTCAAGTCAGGTCACATAGGAATTTACCAGGGAACACGGTGATAGGACGACAGGGAGAGCTACAACGCATGCTAATACTTCACTTCTCTCCAATGTTAATGACATCAAATATCCAACCATGTTTGCAATAACACCCCAATTTCTCGTGTTGGCAAGAATTGCAACTAACACGTCATTTAGTTGCAAAAGTCACAAACAAAAGATGATGCAATTTTAAGGACTGCAGACCCCAATAATCCCAAGACCAGCTCAATTTTTGTTTTTGCAGTAATATTTTTTAAGAACATATTTTGTTCTTCCTTCAGAACTTAATTAACACGAGTTACATGATTTCCATTAATTTACAGTCAGGAAAATAATAAAAGAAGAAATGGGAAAAGGGTATGATAAACATTTACAGATGCATCTTTACCAAACCCCAATCTTAATAATACTGTATCAGTATTACTTAAAAAAGTATCTACATACTTTGACCAGAAAGCACCGTCTCTGTCAATACCGAGACCAGTACGTTTGCACAATTTCAGAGGAAAAATGAGAAGTCAAATAAAATCTCCTCCGCTACAATTCCTCTCCTCAACTCCGCCTGTTTTATAAAGCCAGTCCCAAGCCCGGAAAGGAGGAGGGTTGTGATAGGCTTGGCGAGCCAACATAAAAATTCAACTAATCTTATGGAAATGAAAACCAATATGGGCTTCATTTCTGGCCTACCCCGACTTGTTCGGGACAAAAGGCTTTGTTTGTAGTGTACAATTCCTCTCCTCATTCCCACTTTTCAAAATCATTAGATCAGCTACAAAGAACGCGTTTTGATTGTTGATCTTGATCTAACAGGAACAAACGTTTATCATCCATATTTTGAACTATTAAGAGTTTGTTCTGTAAGATATCAAGAGGTTAAAATGAATTATTTGGGTGCGTTCACTTCCACAATTTGGACCTCTTGATCTTCTAATACAGAACATACCAGATTAACTAAAATCTTGGAACGTTGATGGTCAACTACTAAAGTAGATGAAGATCAGTTCGAATTCATCGGATGAAACTGATCTTACAATCTTTGAGGTTAACCTTACAACCCCCTTGGCGTTCTTAAGTTCATACAATTTTTACTCTTGAATGCAGTATGATAAATCAAAAACATAGGATACAGGAAAAATTATATGCTATTGCAAAAAGCCAAGTATTACCTAGTATGACCAGAAGTTGAGTCTTGTATCAAGGAGCTAATTCCTGAGATATGAAGGAGATCATATGTGCGAGGATAGGTCGAGAAAGCTTCACACCTGAAATGATAAATTGACACTTTTAGAAAAGCTTATAAAGGATGTGTAACAATAGAATGACAAATGGCTCACCAATCATGGTATACACCAATAAGGCCTCTATCATAAATTACATCCAGTGTTAGTGGCTTCTTCGCTGGAACCACATTCATGACCCAAACTGGATCTTTTATCAGAGCAGCTGCAAAGCCACCATAAAATGCATTCATGTCCATCACGTTCCTAACATGTGGGGTCCCCAGTCTGATGTTGAGTGAAGTTTTGTAATATGTCACTCGTCGATTCCATCTCCTTGTATCTGCTTCAAACACATTGGCCCCTGTTTGCATGAGAGGGATCCTGGGTGAGGGCTTTAATAGCCTCTCTGGCCATTTTTTTAAATTATTCACAGATATTTCAACTGCTAAGGTGCCTTGGGTTACACAACTCTTCAACTTGTAGTACCTGAGCAGAAAGTATGAATGGAGCGATCAAGATGGTGCATAACAATACTTGACTGTTAAAAACCAGTATGGTAATTATTAAGTAACATTCACAATTGCAAAAAAAATGTTGCTATAAAAAAATATTACTGAATTGGCAAATAACACCCATCATCTAATATTAGTTTTGTGATATTCGCATGTAAAACCAGAGCTATCAACATATAGTTGCTGGCAATTTTGTTTGAAACTGTAACTTGCCTTTTCTTCCTCAAATCAGTTGAAACTAAAATCAGGCCAAATGGATTCAAATGTTTGGTAATTGAAACAAATAAACTTAAAGCAACAGAATTTAACCATAACATAATACTAGGGTCTTATCTGAAAATATCATAACTCTAGCTTTAGATGCAAAATTGAGAAATAATCTGGGTGCTAATTTCTTACATGATAAAATATGCAGTATAGCTAAAAACTCTTTTACAATCCAAGTAACTGTAGAACATAGAAAGTATAAGAGTGTTCTACACTAAACCCTAGTAAATAATGACACTTTGACTGAATGGCAACTCTACCAGACACCAAATCCTGTATTTTCATAATTTTTTTTTCAGAGATTCTAAATTTACCATGCTTCACTTGAATCATCATTATTTGCAGAAGGGCAAAAGTACTTTCCAAGTTCCAAGCACAAAGGCTCCTGTGGCTTCTTCCATATGGCAGTGTTACCCTCCACTGTAATTAATTCATAACACAAGCCACTTGCCATGTTCTGTAGATCAGACCATTCCTTCTCTTGCTTGGCCCATCGCACTGGGGGCCCAGATATGACTAAATATCCTCCTGGTCTCAGCAACCGGTTCACTTCTATCAGGTAGGTTCCATCTGCAACCATTTTCTTTACACTGTGAAAAGGAAATCAATGCTTCTCTTTGATTATTAAAACAGAATTGTGGCATGAAAATATTACTATAAGCAGTGAAGGGAATCAAACACCGGGAGCAGTGAACCAAGTCGAAGGAATGTGCAGAGAAAGGAAGGCGGCGTGTGCCAAGCATTGCGACAAAAGAGGGAATGCCTCTCTCTAAGGCAAACTGTATCTGAGATTTATGTGAATCACGTGGCGCGAAGGACATTGTTATGATATTCTCTTTGAGCATGTACCCGCCAAAACTAGCAACCTGAACAAAATAAAATAATGCATAAACTTCTGAACATACTGTATATCAGTGCAAAGCCAGCATAAAAGTAAAATCCAATTACCCCACAACCCATGTCAAGAGCCGTCCTTATTAGACCACTTTTAATCGGTACAAACTGCGCCAATTTTGCGATATATTGTTCAGCGCCGTCAGGGAACATGGTCCCGCCTCCTGGAAAAATAAAGTATGAACCCTCTTGCTTCATCCATCCTTGGTGCCCTTTCCTCTCTGCGATTTTTCCATATGGCATGTTATCATGCCATATCTGGATATTATAGCAACATATCAAATATTAATAAACAAAGGTAATAAAACCAACCAACTGACTAAGTATAAGGGTTCATGATACTTGCATACCTTGTGAAGGCTGTCAGGCCACGGTACCGGAACCCGGTAGCCTTTAGGTGGTGGTACAAGGCACAGTGTCGTTTCCCCAGGTAGTGGGCAGTGCCTCTCCCTATACAAATTCATGTCTCTGCTAAAATGACTGCTACGCTTGGGATCCTCGCAGGGCATATAATCAACATCCTCTTTCGGGCACACATCGACCAAGACCCGCTCCGATCCGCTATCACGGGAGTCGAGTCCCGAGACGATAACTGCGCGAGAAGGGGATGAATCGGTGGCGAGGGAGCGGCGGCCGGACTCCGCGAGGTGGTCGCCAAGAGGAGTGACGATGAGGAGGACGAAGAGGATCGTCACGGCGAACAGGGAGAAGGCAGTGATGTCGAGCAGGGTCCATGGTCGGGCTGGGCTCCGGCGCGGCGGTGGCAGGTTGATGTGGCCCATAGTTGGAGCGGATGCGGATTAGATCGGTGACATAAGAGAGAGATCTAAGAAGCGGGAGTGAGGAGTGAATGCAGGGATCGGATCACGTCACGCGTTTGGCAAAGGCATGGAACCGTGGATCGAGATCTGCTGCGCAGCACATCCACAGCGCAGCTCAGAAGATCTAAATGGTTCGTTTGCATCATGATTCAAACTTTCTCAAACTTATAATACTCTGGACTCCAGAATCAAATCTGCACCGTTGGTTGTCTACAGTGCAGAAAATTTGAGTCATTTCTTGCTGCTGCACAATAGAGGATAGGCTTCTGAGAACCGTGGACCGATATTGTATGCGTGTCTTTTCCGCTCCGTATCAAATCAATGCTAGACTGTCACTGATACGTTTTAAAATGCAAACTATTGATCTTTAACCCGACACTCGAATTAAAAATACGCACTCCGCGTATGGATTGTTACACATAGAATATTTTTCTAGAAAATCGTAGACTCGGATCAATATTCTATGCGTGTTAAAATCGTAGACTCGGATCAATATTCAATGCTAGACTGTCACTGATACGTTTTAAAATGCAAACTATTGATCTTTAACCCGACACTCGAATTAAAAATACGCACTCCGCGTATGGATTGTTACACATAGAATATTTTTCTAGAAAATCGTAGACTCGGATCAATATTCTATGCGTGGTGCACAATTTATCTGACCGTCCAATCTAATTTTAATATTCCTAATTTAACACTATAATACTCTGCATTATATCATTGGAAAATATTTCGCCGATTTCAACTTTGATTCCGTCATCGATATCCATTGAACACGTTCAGTTGAGTTCGAACGAAAATTTATTTTACTTATGATGCATATTGTTTTCGTTATTATGCATGTTGTTTTTGTTATTGTGCATCTAATAACATGCATCATAGTCAAATACTTATAATTTCTATGCTAAGTTAATTATGTTTTTTGTTTTACTTATGATTTATTATATTTTCGTTATTATACATGATGTTTTTGTTATTATGCATGTTATTTGTATTATTTTGCATGTTAATTACTTGCATAATAACAAAAAACAACATGTACAATAACAAAAACAACATGCATAATAACTAGAACAATTTTTCAAAATAAATGCAATTGGATTCGTCCAGTCTGCATCGATTATATGCATAATAAAAAAACAATATGTATCATGACAAAAACAACATGCAAACTGAACTGAACTAGACCTGTCATATTGAGATCGATGGAGGTATCAATAAAAATATCAATATATCAGCTTTCTATATCATTAACGATCAAGCGTTCAGATTTAATACAACGATTCAAATAAAAAATGCTTCAGAAAATATTTTCCCGCAAAGGCAACGGTGACCATCTTCGTTTCAGTGGGTTAATTGCGGACGATATTCAAAACTCGCAAATTGCCCAATAACTTGATCAAAGTTAAATCAAGCGGCATAAAAATTGAAATTTCACAAGCAATATTTGAAAGTAATAAATATTGAAAATAACGAAACTTTTTATATAAAAAGAAGATATTCGTCAGAACTTTCAAAATTTAATTTATTATTCAAGCATTATCATTTGCAAGATAATATTTTTTCTTTTCTTTTTAATCTATTATAAATTTGGGAGATGATAACAACTACCCAAAATCAAATTTAAGAAGGTTTGAACTAATTAATTAGATAACAGGTTATTTTCCTAAACGATGAATTTCTAACTTGTCCCAACTCCTCGTAGTCAGAATATTATATTATTATCCAATATTTTAATTAATACGTTAACTCTTATCTAGATCCATTCAAATTTAGAACCTTAATATTATCAGTTATCCTTTTTTTTAGTTGAAACTATTTATTTTTTAAATAGCAGGATCTCTTAATAATAGATACTTTCTAAATTCTTAATTGATGTTTTTAAGAAGTCTTAATACTATTGTTCCCCAGAATGACATTTCTAACAAGAATCTTTATGATCTTAAATTTACAATTAACATCTATATGAATAAATGTTAATAATGCTTAGAAGTCATAATACCTAGATCTATCGTAAGTTTTAAAACTTGCATTAATTTTTATTCCAAATTGTTTTAGTTGTAACATAACATTTATTATTTATATTGTTAATCTTAACAAATATTGGATATCATTTTTAAAACTTGTTTTAGTTGTAACCAAGCTTATAAAAACGGAGTTTAAACTTCGGTTTAACTGTTTAACTGAAAAAACTTGAATGGCGTTAGATTTTCAGAAAAAAAATGTTTTTAACTTATTTTCTACAGTTTAAATGTTTTTAACAGAACATTTAATATTTATATTGTTAATCTTAACAAATATTTATATTGTTTTAAAACTTGCAAGTGGGATATCATTTTTTCTAATAGAAAACTTGACACATGGAAACAATTGATACCAAACAAACAAGATTTGCATATTTGTTCTATACCTACCAGATTCTATTATCGAACATTAACACCACCTCAATTCAACGTGATACATTTAATTAAGACGCATCAAGGCTTCAAAAACTTAATCTCCCAAAAACATTAAAAGAAAATCAATTTAAAACTGGTACAAGTGCGCATCAACACAAGTTGGGATATTAGAGAATTAGAGGTTACCAACGGGAATAAAAGCAATTTACCAACATGGTAGCACAGGAATCGTATCATGTGCGTGCAGTTAATCTGGACCATCTGATTAAAAGAGTAACGTTTGATCGTCGGTGATATGATTAAGAGAAAATATTGATCTTTAATTCGACGGTTCAAATTAATCTGCACAGAGAGCTCACAAAATATTGCGCTTAGGACATTTCGTTTCAGAAAACCAGAATCGTACATTAAACACAGCAGATCATCTGGCTATTACTTTTGGCACACACATTATAAAATAAAATAATTACAATGGATCTAACTACAATCTGGCTATCATCATACAAGAAAATTGACAAAATTCATTGACAGCAAAAGTAAGGAAAATAAAGATATCTAATCTTCAAAGAAGCATGAAAGCAAATAACAACCAGTCCACTCAAACAGAAGCCGTTTATAGAAAAAATGGGTACGGCTAAGCAGCCTGCTTTATAAATTATCCCAAATTGGAACTACTGAACAGAGACATAGGGACATTAATTGAAATCAAGGAATTCCGTTCGTTTGCGCATATACTTTGATTTTTTCTTTCTTTCTGAATGGCTGTTTCTAGCCGTGTTTACTCGTGCTTATCCGTGTCTAGCGTATTTAGTTGTGTCGTCGTGTCGTGTCTAGAAGCAGAGGCGGATTCAGGATTTTCGTCAGGAGAGGGCAATATTTATAATTTTTTTCCAGGGGAGGGCACAATAACACAGATTTTCAAATATATATGGTAATTTCGCAAAAAAATTTGACAAATCGCACAAATACACTTAATTATTTTGTAAATTTTTTTTCCAGGGTGGGGCACTTGCCCCACCCTGGGGTTTACTGCATCCGCCACTGTCTAGAAGTGACGTGCCTAGTCGTGTTCCCGAGTAGTGTCGTGCAGTGTTTCGTACAGTGCCGTGCATTCTCTCGTATCCATGCGGTATTGTGTCGTGTCCTACAGTAGAAAAAATGAGCACGACATATTTAAAACACGACACGATGTTGTTAACGTGTCTTGTCTTAACCGCATCGTGTCCTTATCGTTTCGTGCCGTTCTTGTCGTGTTTGATCACGGCTGCACGATTTTGAGAACGCACGAATGAATGAGCCGAGTGTGATCCTTTTTTCTGAGCACTTCATTCGCTATTGTGGATGCCTACACCTAGCACAAGATGCCAATTTTAGAGCGTAAGAATTGTTTTAAAAAAGTGATAGAATTGTATTTTCTGAATTTTGTCATACCTATTTGCAACTTTTAGCAGATTACATGTAGAGCTGCTACTTCGTACCATGCATCGTTCGGCCTAGAATTGAAGAAGTTGGGCTTACAGCCTCTTAAGCAATAAAGCAACTAAGAAATTAATATTAGTTGACAAGTCCATGATTGTAGTACTAGCGAAGAGACGGCGATCCAGAAATCACAACTGATAAATTCAGAAACAATTCGGTGAGGTTAAAATTTTGTGATTTGGATAGTATACTGAAGCAATTCGGTAAAAAATATTTCACTTTATAATATATATTATAAAAATATATTTGAGAAAACAGAAAAAGAATTATATAATGTATTTTTTTAAGAAAAAAATTGTGTACTCTAAATAGGGCTGCAAGAAAAATTCGTAATTCGTTCGAATTTGATTCGAGAAAAGTTCGAAATTAGTTCGTTCGATTTCAGTTCGAAATTAGTTTCAAATCGAATCAAACTAGTTCGAAATGATTTTGAATCAAACTCAAATTAGAGTCGGTTCGTTCGAAATTGTTCGTGAACTAAAACAGTTCGAATCTTGAGAGATCTGAACTGTCAGATGATATCGAGACTATTGATATATATGTAGTATGTGCCACGAGTTCGTTCGAATTAGTATCAAATCAAATTCAAACTTGATAAAGTTCGTTCGAATATTATTCGCAAACTATATAGTTCGAATGTTGTTGATATTTTTCTCTTCCTTTCTCAACTATATTATCTACTTCATCTTCATTTTCATTAGAGATAGTTAGTTCATGCATCTTTAATGTCAACATCATCATCTTCATTCAGATACTCTCTCAATTGTCAACATCATACTCTTCACTCTCTTCAATTAGATAATATTCTCATCTTCGTCATTTCCTTTTACAACTTTCCGGTTGAGCAGCAAAAAATCTGTAGTTCGTAATTAGTTCGAGTTCGATTCGAATCAGTATCAAATCAAACTCAAACTCCACACAGTTCGTTCGAAACTTGTTCTATTTCAAATCAAACTAGTTCGAAAAAATTT
This sequence comes from Eleocharis quinqueflora, assembly GCA_964058865.1. Taxonomy (NCBI): domain Eukaryota; kingdom Viridiplantae; phylum Streptophyta; class Magnoliopsida; order Poales; family Cyperaceae; genus Eleocharis; species Eleocharis quinqueflora. Next base: position 11,953 of record CAXKVX010001551.1, read on the forward strand.
CAAATCAAACTCAAACACAAGCTAGTTCGTTCGAGTTCGATTCGTTTGCAGCCCTAACTCTAAAAGATAGATATATTGGATACTTTAGCCTATTTGGACCGTTCAATTTATAGAGATTGATGAAAAGTGATTTATTTAACCAATGTTTCTAAAGAAATCACTTTTCACCAATTTCGAAAAATTGAACGATCCATATGACAGAGTACCCGTGTACCCATCTTTTAGAGTACACAAGTTTTTTTTCTTTTTTAAGAGTAAAGTTATGGTGCTCCTAAAAGCACCAAGATCATTCGTGCTCTTAACTCAACACACTCATATAGTTTTAAATATCGATTTATCATGCTCAATAATTTTTGTATATCAAAATCTTGTGGGGGGCAAAATTTTCGATCTGTAGAATTTTTCATACACTTGTTTTGAATTTTTCAAAATGGCTTCAAATTAATAATAAAATAATAAATAGTCAATTTATGTCATTTTAAAAAAAATTGAAAACATGTACTTAAAAATTCTATAAGTATAATTTTTTGTCTTCATGTAAGGTTTTGATATAAAAAAATTACTAAGCATTATAAATTAAAATTTAAAGATGATTAAGAATGCTTTTGAATTAAGAGCAAAAAAGTCTTTGATGCTCTTAAAAGCACCACAAGTTTACTCTTTTTTGACAAAAGAACACAAATAAAACATGAATTATTCGTAATATTTCATATTATTTGAAAAAAAAAATGCATTATTTATTATTGTGCACATAAAATGAGAAAAATTCCCCTTATTCCAATCATGTTATTCGCATTTATTCGCGACTGGACAGTGGATGGATTACTCCAAAATTGAAAATAATAATAATGAAATTTAGATATCTCCCATTAGAGGAGGCATTGAACAAATGAAGCACAAGATATTTGACAATTTGTTTCAATGGTCACATGTTGTATTTTATATCATTTCAGTTCTGGCAGATTTTGAAGGTGTAGGAGAGGAAAGAAAAAAAAAACCCGGTGAAATGTTGAATTTAGACTAACATATATTGAAGAAGCACTATAATATTTTGTTATCACTAAAAAATATAAATAATATTATATATATTATTTAGAATTCTTACAACCTTACACATTTTAAGCCTTTTTAATTCTCTTCTACTTCTCTCAAGCTACGAGTTGTTACATTTTTGTCCATTTTCTATTGCTTTTACTTTTATTTTGTTTTGCTTTCACTTTTTGTCCCCTTTCTATTTCTTTTACTCCAACTATTTATCTTGATAACTCAAGAACCTAAACACTTCCCTTCTAGCAACATAAAGTTCTTTAAAGAACTGTGGCTGCAGCTCTATGTTACTCTGAATACTTCCAATATTTTATCAGTTTTGTGTCGAATAACATCTGAATACTTCATGTGGTAATCAGATTGTATTTCTGATTCGTTGATTTCTCACTCTATCGTATAATTGAAGCCACTTTGAATTACACCAATTGATTATTCAACATATATGTCATCTCTTCTCTTATATACAATAATAGCTTTTGTTATATATTCACTTAATATTACTTTTCGATGTATTAAATTTATTTTCTAATTAAAGTTAGATATATATATATAGAAATGCTATGGTGCATTACGAAGGCATAATTAGTTTTGACATCGCACTCAAATTTTCAAATAAGAAAAATTGAAATTTGATCCAAACAGTACAATGTGATCTTCATATTGAAATCTCACTAGAGACCAAATTTTTCATTTTTATAATTTTTTTACTATATTTTGGAGTGGTGTAAAATTTGTTGATATATTAATTTCTGGACCATCCAATATGACTAATTTTGCACCTCTCTATAAAATAGTAAAAAGATTCTAAAAATAATTTTTTTGGTTTATAGTAAGATTTCAATATGAAGATCACATTGAACTGTTTGGATCGACCTTTTCAATTTTAAAATTGAAATTTTGAGCATAATGTCAAAACTAAACTCGGCTTCGTAATGCACCATAGCATTTCTCTCTCTCTCTCTCTCTCTATATATATATATATATAGTATGGCTAATGTGAAAACGTTGCACTTCGGCCGTGCAAAAGTTTCATATTAGCCAACTTTTTTTGTCAAAATTTAAATTTAAGTTGCTCAATAAATTATTCATATCAAAATTTTGTAGAAAATCATATTTCGTGATTTTTAGAGCTTTCTAGGTATATTTTAAATATTTTTTAAAACAGTCCAGTTTAATATTAAAAACATGACCTTTTCAGGGTTGTTTTTAAAAAATATTTAAAATATAGCTAGAAAGCTCCAAAAATCACGAAATTTGATTTCCTATAAGATTTTGATATGAAGAATTTAGTGAGCAACTTAAATTTAAATTTTGACCAAAAAAATTGGTTAATATGAAACTTTTGCACTTTGGCCGAAGCGCAAACGTTTTCACATTAGCCATATATATATATATATATATATTGAGACATTTGGTTTTTTGTCACTACAAAATTTCAAAATTGTCAAAATGTCATTGTCGGTCACTTTTTTGTATAGAGGTCAGGTGCTGATTGTGACATTTTGACAATTTTCAAGTTTTATATTGACATAAAACTAATTATATATATATATATATATATATATAGGAGGGATCCGTAGCCGCTCGCAACCGCTCCATCATACCAAGTGTAAATCGTCGATTCGGACCGTTGAAAATATTCTCCATACTAATATAGACTTGGAGACCATATTTTTTTTACTATTTTATCGGAAGGGTTGAAAATTGAATGTTTGTAAATCGTTAGATAAATAAATTTTCAATCCATCCGATAAAATAGTAAAAAAATTCAAAAAAATGTAAAATTTGGTTTCCAAGTCTATATTAATATGGAGAATGTTTTCAACGGTCCGGATCGGTCATTTACATTTGCTATCATAGGTCGGTTGCGAGCGGTTGGAAGTTTGGCGGCTACGGATCCCTCCTCACACATATATATATATATATATATATATATATATAGTTGAGCATGGCTAAAATAATATGCATAGTACACCCCATTTCGTACTATGCGGTCATTAAATTGATATTTAAGTTGCTCAATAAATTCTTCATATCAAAATCTTGTAGGAAATAAAATTTTGTAATTTTTAGAGCTTTCTTGTTATTTTTTAAATATTTTTTAAAAACAGCCCAGAAATGGCACTTTTGTAGTATTAAATCTGGACTGTTTTTAAAAAATAGCAAGAAAGCTCTAAAAATAACGAAATTTGATTTCCTACAATATTTTCATATGAATAATTTATTGAGCAACTTAAATCTCAATTTATTGCTCTATATATATGCATAGTACAAAATGGAGTGTACTATGCATATTATTTTAGCCATGCTCTATATAGTTATACTCGTATGTAAGATTTCTTAAGCTGCCATATCGCTGCATTAATATTGTATCGGATACGATACTTGTACTTGCACTCGTGCAACATAGCTGCAAGCTTAAGTTTTTTATTTATTAAGTAAATACAAGTTATAATCTATCTTCAGATCTTTCTAAGCGAATATTAACAAATTTCAAAATTTAATTTTATAACATGACAACTCAATATATAATATAACATTCTGAATCTCAACTTTCATATTCATAATTCATCAATTGTAGTTAGTAATTCTAAGTTTTCATTATTTCTGGTACAGTAAAATTGATTCTCATAGTGTGCTGTTTGGCCGGTCCTTTGGGACCAATTAAAATATAGGCAACAAACTATTTCTCTTGTGACTCGTGAAGCTCTTCAATGGCAATATCTGCATAGCTCTGCATGTGCTCACATGTTAAGAGATGCGAACAAAAAAACATGAGAGCCTAGAGAAAATGGCAGTGCGTCGTGTGACTGTGATGCATGCATGGTGTGGGCCCAGGAAAAAAATATTGGTCTTTTCCCGGATATCGGACAGAAAATGATTGTGCCTTTGTGCGTAGTGTGATTCCATGGCGTGGGTCCAATAAAAAATTATTATTAGTCTTTTCGCTGATATCGGACACTTCCATACCAATAATCTAGTGCAAAAGCCCAAAAGCAAGATGCCAAGACAAGATTAGATTGCCTCATTCTTGTACGAGGGGATGGCACGATAAAGTTTTTTTTTTTTTTTTACACTGAGTATGAAGAATTTAAACTTAAATTGTATGAACTAAAATTTATTGTCAATTTTTTTTGGTCACGTGATCCCTCTTCTTGTATAATGAATCTTGTAGTTTATAGGTTATTATTTTTATTTAGTGTATTTTTTTTCTAAACTAGTAAATAGCTTATATCCTGGAAGAATTATTTTCTACTATATTCGAACATTTGTGTGATGATATTCCTCCATATTTAATTTTCTTGAAGTAATATTAAAAATCATGAGAAAAAACAAAAGCAATAATAAACATTAATACAAAAATAATGAAACTGTTGTCATTTATTCGTATGAAATATATCATTTTCACTATGTTATGATAATAAATCATAATATTTAGATTATGGGAGCTGATACGTAGATATCAATGTTGATACCGACTAAATTAAATGCATGCTATTTGAGTTATTATGCACATTATTTTGTTAGCATACATAATAATCTTTTCAGTACACAAATAACAAGAAATAAAATGCATAATAACTCAAATAATATGCATAATAACTAAATTAAATGTACATAATAACATCGGTATCGATAGCCGGTATAAAATGTATTATCTACAAAACATTATCCTTAGATTAATCTATGTCTTAAATTATCATGTTGTCATTTTTTTTTATTGAATTGTCATTGTTAATATTGTTATCTTATCGTCACTAATATATATATACAAAAAAAATTAAAAGGAATTTTCTGCTTTATCATGATCATGTGCATAAGAATCTGTTCGTACATAGATAAAACTTAAAAGTTTCATTATAGATATTATCAATAACAAAATGACCCAAGTTGATTTTTTAGGAGAGATGCCTGACAATGATTAGACAATCTGTACAATGAATCTTTAATAATCATGTAAATCGATCTGGGTTCCCCGCAAATCCGCAAATCCGCAATACTCTTTCAAGTTGAACTTTGTCAAGACATTCGATACGCTAAATTGGGACATTCTTCTCAATATTGTTTTGCACACGAGAGGCTTCCCGACAAAATTCATAGCATGAATTGATCTCCAACATCTTAAACACCTCAGCTCTAGAATCGTGCTTAACAGAATGCTTTAAGATCTGTTTATGCATAAACGTGGCTTGAGACATGCATGGTGACCCCATCTCCCCCTCTTGTTCGCCATTGCCACAGATGTACTTCAGAAGATGATCTTGGCAGTAAAAATATATACCACTCTATCTTACCATCTCGATCTCAAATACAATTGTCAAAACCTAATTTTAGCCATGCATGCAGTACGTACGCTGATGACACGCTTGTTATTGCTTCAACCAAATCAAATACTTTGCACTGTCTGCTACTGGTCCTTCACTGCTTTTTTGATGCTTCTGGTTTGATGATTAGCCGTGACAAAAGCAGGTTCATACCGTTCAATGTATCTAATGATCAGGTTGAAAGAATCAGACAAGCATTGCACAACGAGATAGGCTCCCTACCGATTACATATATATCTAGAAATGCCTTTGACTCTAAACAGACCATTCAGGGATATGCTCATGCCCCTATGCGAAAAACTTGAGAGGAAATTGGCTAAGCTTATCTCAAGAGGGGGGAGACTACAACTTGTTAAGTTGGTTCTCTATGCAATACCAATCTATCATATGCCATGTTTCGTGTTGCCTAAATGGCTAATTGGCAAATTTGATTCAATTAGGAGAAAGTTTCTCTGGGTTGTTGGTGCAATTTAAATCAAATTTATATGTTTGCTTAAAATTCTAAATAATTATTATAAAATAGAGCCTAAGTGCAACACATGCACACCTAACTCTTTCGTATTTCTTGGAGATCCAACACTTAAATACTAGTGCCTTTAGTATCTTGAAAAGATTCCGCAATTATGATAAGATCATGTATCTTCTTGACTTCTTACAAGATATCATATCTTCTCGAGATCTTAGCACATTTCATATCTTTTTGAGATCTTAGCAAAATATTGCCATCTTTAAAGATCATGACATCATTTTTAAGATTTTATCAAAATCTCGTAATCTATAAAATTATGACAAGATTCATAAGATGTTTACACTAGTATTAAATTAATTATAATTGGTCCATTAATAATTATAATTAATTAACCGCTATAATTACCACTACGTGCGTTTCATTTTCTTCGATCTTATCTTTTATTGCTTTTTATGAAGTTAACTTTAATTCTATATGTATTCGTATCCAAAACATAGTGGAATACATATTATGCCAATCCTTAATTAATCACATTTATATGACATATCTCATATTACTCAATGTAATATTGGTGACAATATTTGATATATTAAGCATATAACAAGTAGTCCATAAACTTTATTTATTGGATTTGACGTCTCAATTCCAACAATCTTCCATATGAACAAGTGTGGTCTTATTGATTATATATTACTTTTCTTTATTGCATGCAAAACTTTTATGTCTTTCCATTCGTATTTCTCAAATAATTCAGTCCACCAGCTATACCAACAAGAAACTTGAGCTGTTTTTACCACATCCACTTCGTGGTTATCTAGACTTAAATCAGTGTCAAATATAACTGGATGACACGAATCAGATTTGGATATATAGTTAAGAAATTACACACAAGTGTGATTACACGTGCCTATTTCCGATTGAGTCACATTTATTCTTTATTTTAGTGAGGTCAAACTTTAAAGAGAGAGAAAAATGAGATTCATAATATAACTTACATATATCATAAATTGTTACAAATTACATAACATAGAACAAAATTTCCCAAAAATCAGACTTCCATATTTTTCTCAAACTATCTCAAGTAGGAACTACACCCATACAAGCAACATGCTCATGAAACTTCTTATGTGGTAACACTTTTGTAAGTGGACCTGCAATCATGGAGTTTGTACTTATATGTTCTATATTTAATTCATTGTCCAGCATTCTCTCTTTTATTCAACTAGAAAACTTATAAAATTACTTTAGCGTTATTAAGTTTCTAGCATTTGTTGGAATTAAGACGTTAATTCCAATAAATTAAGTTGGACTACGTGTTATATGATTACAAACATGTCACATACTGTCGCTAATGTTACGAGAAGTAACACTTGGAAATGCCGCTAAATGTGATTAATTAATATACAAGGCATTATACGTATTTCACCAAGATTTTGGGCACGAATGCATATAGAATTTATCTAAATTGATTATAATTATTGATGGACTGATTATGATCAATTAATGTATATATGGGTTTTAATGTAAAGTCAGAAATATTGTTTGGGCCAAATTCAACTTGTTTTGGATCAAAGCCTAAGCAAAACAACACAAAATGTGATCTATTGCGACCGCAATACAGTAGGGGAAGATAAGGCAATAAATCTGCCATTTTGGCATGATTTATTGCCCCCGCAATGGATCTCATTGCGGCCATAAGACACCTGGCAAAATGTTGCCAAGTGTGGAGTTGCCTAGTCTATTGCGACCGCAAGAGACCTTCTGTAAGGCATGATTTCAATGTCTAGATCACCCGTTATCTTTCTGATTGAATAAAATGTATTTTGTACCAAATTCGTGGATGTATTTGCAGCAATAAATACTAGGATTTGGAAAAGAATTAGACATAATATAATTACAAATATTTGATAATTAATTCTGCATCTTTTCAAGATACACTCCGACCTCTATAAAAGGTCCCAGGTCTCCAAACGTTAAGGAGAAATGAGAGATCAGTTTATTACTGTGATTAGGGCACATGTGATGTGCATAACTATCCCATTCTTCTCCATTAAGAGTGTTTACTTTGTCGAGAATTTTGTAACTGTCAAAGAAAGGATAGCACCCCCGAGACATTTGGAAGGATCCGTCGAGAAACACACATGACAAGGCGCTTCCTCGAGTCTCATGACATCTCCGACGTTGCTTGGATTAGAGACCAGAGACAACGAAAATGAGATGGAAAGTAAGTAAATCCGCTTTCGCTCTTTTATTTATCATTTATGTCGCAACAGTTACGTTAATTGAATTGAATTGCAACTGTGTTAGATTAGGGAATGGTTTATGTGATTTATACCCTAATTGAATTGCACCAACTCAATTGTATTAATCCCAACAAATGGTATCAAAGCCAACCCGTTGCGCATATTTGAGAATTTGTGATTTATTGGATTTAATTGTTGCATTTTTTGGTGATTTTCTCTTGATTTTTGTGAAGTAATTGTTCTTTTGTGAATTAATTAAACATTAATTGGATTTTATCAAATTTCCTCGCCTTTTATGCGAATTTGAAATTGATACTATTCATATTAATTGTTTAATTAATATTAGGAACAAATATTTGACAAATTAAAGTTATTTTTGAGAAATAAATGCAATAATTTTGGTTGAAAATTCGAAACAGATTATCCAGAAAAGTTTATTTCCAAAACAGACCATTTTGTACTAAATCAAGGTTTATTGCGGCCGCAAGAAATGATATTGTGGCCGCAATACTTGTTAGGAAGGTCTCTGTTTTGGGAAACCAGAGAAATTCCAAGTCCATGGCTCATTGCGACCGCAAGGACAAGGAATTCCAGTACTATTGTGGGCTAGGTACAAATTTGAACTGACATGTGATTTATTGCGGCCGTAATGACTTTGGGTTGCTGGCTGTGAATAATTGAACTGACAGGGACGATCGCGGCCGCAATCTAGGGCAATTACGCTCCCAATAGAGCATGTTTTGCACTGTTTTTTCTGGGAAATCAGAGAATTGAATTGATAGGTATATTGCAGCCGCAAGCAGTCTGGAAATTGGCACAAAACAATTGAATTGACAGGTTAATTGTGCCAATTTTATGAAAATTTAATTTCTATTAATTAGGAGTAGTGTAAATTAATTTTAATTTAGGATATATATAATTTACTTATATATATGATTACAATTAGTTTTGCTACAAAATTAATACTATTTTTAATCTTAATATATATAGAATTTAGCTATATATATGTAATTAGTATAAAAGCTAATAAAAGATGAGATAAAATTGCTAAATTCTAAAAGGTTTTGATTAAGATTAAAATATGGTATTCAAGAATATTTAGTAATTTTCTAAATACTAAATATATTTAAAAGCCTATGTTTTATAAAATATATATGTGTATTTTATTAACAAATAGAAAATTGGAAATCTCTAATTTAAAGCCCCTATTTAATTGATAATACAACATATATATATATATATATATATATATATATATATATTATGGACGAGTAGCTCCTTTTTAGGATACGTCCTTGTAGACTTTTACATGATTTTGATCTATTTAAAGACAATTAGGAATACACGCCGCATCTTGTTAAACGATCGTGTTCGCTTCCAAACACCATCTCTAAAGTAACAAGCAAGATGCCTCGTGAAAGTTAAAAGGACGTGTGTTAGTAACAGATTGTTAATTGCTCTCTTCGTAGGATTGACACATTAAGTAGCTGATAATACACATAAAGTAAGGTGCATATAGAAAAGTAATGAGAAGGTACGTGCTAGTGATGTCTAGAAAAGCAGTTGAGGCTTGGTACTTAAGTAGTCTGCTTGTGACTCACCTCCCTCACTTGACTGGCCTGGTCACTAGTACGTGGATATGCCAATCGGACCCATCGACAAGAGCGACAATAAGTCTCATTTGTACTTGTGCATAATACCACAATATCTAAGAGTATTGACTGCCTCCTTCGGGGACTCATACTGGATAATATTGTTGGTTAAAATAAAATTAATGGAGTCATTTAGAGTTCTTTTTGTTGAAGGCCTTTGAATAGATTTGTAAATTGTGATTAAGGAATGTGACGCATAAATTGATATTTCTCTTGTTTTCTAAAATTATTCAGACAATTTGGCAATGATGAATCAGATTCCGTCTCTACAAGGGTCAAACTTTCACCAATGGGAATCCAAACTTAGGCTGTTTCTGGGGATGATGAAGTATGATCGGGCATTATGTTATGACCGCCTCGTGCCAGCTAGAAAGGAGCCCACTGCTCCTGAAAAGGTTGACATGGAGGACTGGGATCATAACGACAGGATGTGCCTTATGATCATGAAAATGACAACCCATGAAACACTCCAAGGTTGTATTCCTAATCAGGATTATGGCGCTAAGAAGTATCTTAGTGCTTTAGAGCAGAAGTTTATCGTGAGCAAGCGGACGCAAATCTGTATGCTCGTGACTAAACTTCACACTCTGAAGTACAAGGGAAAAACTGGGATTAGGGAGCACAACACTGAAATGATAAAGCTCCAACGTGCGCTTCTTGCGCACGAGTTCAATTTCTTTGATGATCTCCTTATTGATTACATTTTCATGTCTCTCCCTTCCTCCTTCAGTCAATTCGCTATGACTTACAACTGTCTGAAGGAAAAATTGACAGTGTCTGAGCTTGAAGCTTAGCTAGTACAGGAGGAGGAGAGACAAAAATTGGCTAAGGAAGAGGAGGCTCATGTTGTAACACTTAATCCCATAAAGGACAAGCGTAAAAATAAGGGGAAAGAGCCCGTTAAATAAGCTGTAGTAAAGAAGCAGAAGGTCGACAATACTCCCGAGAAATCAGGAAGTAAGGTTACTTTCACTTTTGCAAGAAGTTCGGGCACATCAAGATAAACTGTACCAACTACGCTTCGTGGTTGAAAAAGAAAGGTATGTGCTATGGCTTAGTTTGTTCTAAAGTTAATTTAAGTACAATTTCAAAATATACTTGATGGTTAGACTCAGGTGCAACATCTAACATCAGTATATCCATGCAGGGTTGCCTAAACCTTCAAAAGCCAAATCAAGCTGAGCAACACATTTATGTGGGAGGTGGCAGGAAGGTTGAAGTTGAATGCATAGGGAAATTTAGATTATTGTGTAGGACTGGATTTTATTTGTATTTTGATGCATTTGTAGTTCCTTCCTTTCGAAGGAACCTAATTTCTATTTTCTATTTGGACAAGAATGGTTTTGTATGTTCATTTGGTAATGAAAATTTCAGTTTGTTTCAAAATTCAAAACAAGTTACTCTGGTTCTTTATCTTCTTACGATAATCTTTATTTTCTTGAAATAGACACTTCACATACAGAAGCCGTGTGCATTGAAACTAGAAAACGAAAATTAACTAACGAGAATTCGGCCACATTATGGCATAGACGCTTGGGACATATATCTATGCAAAGAATCTAACGTCTTGTGTCTAATGATATTCTCGCACCTTTAGACTTTACTAATTCCAAAGAATGTGTAAATTGTATAAAGGGAAAACAAACTAGTAAACGCAAGTATGATGCCAAAAGGTATAATGATCTCTTAGAATCAATACATACTGATATTTGTGGTCCTTTTCCAAAGGCTACAAGAAATGGTCACCGGTATTTTATCACATTCATAGATGATTATTCAAGATATGATCATATCTACTTGGTTAAAAAAAGGCCGAAGCACTAGACATGTTCCAAAGTTATAAAGTGGAAGTTGAGTTACAACTTAACAAACACATTAAAGCCGTCATATCTGATTGTGGTGGTGAATACTAAAGCAGATATGACGGGTCAGGAGAACAATGTCCAGGATCCTTCGCAAAATACTTAGAGGAATGCGATATTGTGCCACATTATACATTGCTAGGCTCGCATGTAATGAATGGTGTTGCTGAAAGATGTAATTGCACCCTCAAAGACATGGTAAGAAGTATGATTGCTTGTACGACTCTACCAGAAAGTCTGCAGGGAGAAGCCTTAAAAACTGCAGCGTATATTCTCAACAGAGTCCCAACTAAAGCGACTAATAAAATCTCATTTGAGATTTATTTTGGGTGCAAGCCTAGTCTAAATCATTTTCAGATTTGGGGATGTCCAGCAGAAGCAAGGCCTTATAGGCCGATAGAAAAGAAACTGGATGAAAGAACTATTAGTTGCTATTTCGTTGGATACCCTGAAAGATCTAAAGGATATAAATTCTATAATCCAACAGAACGTACGATATTCGAGACAAGAAATGCAAAAAATTTCGAGGATAATGAGTTTGTGGGGGGAGATATGAACATGGATGACATTTTTTAGAAAGAAAGGGATAATGACACTTTGGGCCTTCGTCCGGACTTGTCACTATTCCAATATTGATAAATCCTGAAAATGCATCTCATGTCAATAGACAAACTTCACTCCCTTCTCAAATTTCACAAGATAATATGGACACAAATAGACCCGAACTCATCCCAAATAGCGACGTTGTCATGGACAATGTTATTGGCTCTGAGCATGTGGGAGATTCAAATTAAATAATGATGTTCATGAAAATACTCCTCAAGAAATTACAGAACCAATCCAAATAAGAAGGTCCACTAGAGAGAACAGATTTACTTGGAGATTTGCATATCTTAAAGAACATGAATTTGACATTGACATGTTTGAAAATGACCCAAGAGATATCAAACAAGCTATGGAAAGTTCTAACTCTCATAAATGGATCGATGCGATGAATGAAGAGATGAAATCAATGAACGACAATGACGTGTGGGATATTATTTCTTTGCCTAAAGACAAAAGACCGTTGGTTGTAAGTGGATATTTAAGACTAAACAAGATTCTAAAGGCAATGTGAAAAAATATAAAGCACGTCTTGTCGCTAAGGGTTTCACACAGAAAGAATGCATTGATTACAATGAAACATTCTATCCAGTATCATCGAAAGATTCGTTAAGAATCATATTGACATTGGTAGCGCATTATAACTTGGAGCTCCATCAAATAAATTTAAAGACAGCTTTTCTCAATGGTGACATTGAGGAAACCATCTACATGAGGCAACCAGAAAACTTTGTGGTCGATGACCCAAAGTCTATGGTATGCCGGCTTAAGAAATCCATGGGCTGAAACAAGCATCTCGACAATGGTACTTGAAATTTCACAACATAGTTAGCTCATACGATTTCGAGTCTAACTTAGTTGATGAATGCATCTACCTTAAGTTCTGTGGGAGCAAGTTCACGTTTATGGTCTTATACATTGATGACATACTACTGACTAGTAATGACAAGGACATGTTGCATCAAACTAAGAACTTTGTATTTAGAAACTTTGAGATGAAAGATCTTGGAGATGCCTCATTCATTCTAGGGATATAGATATTGAGAGACAGAACCGAAGGAATTCTGAGACTATCCCAAAGAAATTACATAGATAAAATTCTAAGTAGGTATGGCATGAAAGACTGTAAACCAGGTGATACACCCGTAGCTAAGGGAGACAAGTTCAGTCTTGCTCAGTGCCCTAAAACTGATTCGGAAAGACTTGCCATGAAAGACATCCCCTATGCGTCCGTTGTAGGCAGTCTCATGTATGCCCAAGTGTGCACGAGACCGGACATAGCCTTCATTACGGGAATGCTAGGGCGATATTTAAGTAATCCAGGAATGGAGCATTGGAAAGCTGCTAAGAGGGTGCTGAGGTACCTGAAGAAAACAAAGGGACTATATGCTCACATATCGAAGATCGAAAAAGCTCGAGGTCATTGGATATATCGATTCCGATTTTGGAGGCTGCGTGGATAGCATGAAGTCAACATTAAGATACATCTTCATGATGGCAGACAGAGCTGTGTCATGGAAGAGTGCTAAACAGTCGCTCATAGCACCTTCCACCATGGCTGCCGAGTTTATTGCATGCTACGAAGCCTCGAACCATGGCGTGTGGCTCAAGAATTTTATCACTAGGCTACAGGTAGTTCTTACCATCCAAAAGCCACTTATGTTGATGTGTGACAACAATTCAGCCGTGCTCTATGCAACAAACAACAGAAGCTCAACAAAGTCTAAGTACATAGACATCAAGTTTCTGACAGTAAAGGAAATAGTTCAGAACAATGCGTTAAAGGTGAAACATATCGGTACAGACTCCATGATTGCAGATCCCTTTACAAAAGCACTACCACTCAAGAAGTTTGATGACTTAAAAAAACACGAGTTCAAGACAAACATCATGATTCCATAAAAAATATTTAAAATAATAAATAACAAATAATAGCTAATTCACTTTGATTTTTTTAATTAATAAAAATAAGATATATAATTAAATATATAAGAAATTGTCAAGCAAAATTCGAGATATGCTATACTCGCAGATTCCACTAGCGATACTTTTTTTGTATTGTTTGCGATTTAAAAAAAAAGAATGCATGCTATACTCGGCACTGCCAGTAGCGAGTATAGAGCCTATACTCATCACTGACAGTGACGAGTATAACATGCGTCACTTTTTTTTTTACAATACAATGTTAATTCTGCTTTTGAAAACACAAATATTGAAAATATATATTGAAGAGAAAAATATATATGAAAAAATATATATAATATATAAGGAAAGCATCCCTATATTTCAATACTTAACCAAATATTTTTTAAATATATTAAATTAACTACAATTGTGTAAAGAATTTAGAAATATTTCTTTTATGTTATAAAGAAAAGAAAAATATATTATTTTTATTAGGTTAATAGGTTAATAAGATTTTCCTTTGTTTCTTCTATTATTTTATTTTTTCCATGTTTTTCATTTAAACATAATATATAACACAATTCATCCAATGCACACATTGACATAAGTCGGTTGTAAACACAAAGATGTGGAGAGAGAGACAACGATGATGTATTTAGAAAGAACACAATTTATACTCGCAAATTATTGATGCATGCTATACTCGCCACTGTCTGTGGCAAGTTTATGCAGTGACGAGTATAACATGCGTCCCTTTTTAAATAAAAAGAAGAAAAAAAGTAAAAAAAGTAAACTCACCAGTGGAATCTGTGAGGATAGCAGATTTCGAATTTTGACTGACAATTTCTTATATATTTAACTGTATATATATTATTTTTATTAATTAATTTTTTTCGGTTATTCACTTGTATCAAAACAAAAATAATATAATGTCGTCAGAAGTTCCCAAAACTCATATGAAGTTGTGATGATCTTTTCTAGTTGGATGTGACTGTTAGCACTTATCATTTGTTCTGTTCATTCAATATAATTTAACAAATTTTCTTGATATGCGAGATAATCCTTTCATAAAGATTCTATAGCTAAAAGATAAAGAGCATGAATATAAATATAAAAATATTAATGTGATCTTAGATAAAATGCCATACTAATAAGAGGGGTATAATTAATTAACAACATGTCAATTTTAACATCAAGAAGTAAAATGTTTAGTGCTATACTTAACACTCAAAATTCTAAATACATTAATATTTTTTTTTGAAATAAAAATAAAATCAAGACATCCAACTTTAAATATTAAAAAAAATTATTCGGATTCTGATTCAAATAAATTAGTTGGTCGCCTTACACCCTGCATACAATGAGGTCATCCGATCAAATAGAGCCCTAGTAATAAGTCTATGTAACTCGGATACTTCACGGTACCTTGCTGCACTGTATCAGATACGTATTCGATATTCGAATATCTAGATACTCCTTGGAATACATATCCGATAAGCCACGTGGCGTATCAAGATTGGCGTATCCGATTATTTTATTCACTTTAACCTACGAATTCAATCTCCGATACGTCTCGATACGTTCCGAAAATCCATGTGACAATCATGTCTTGTAAAACCGCTGATATTTTTTGTTATATCGCTAGAAAAATGAGTGAAATATGAAGTATGAAGAAGATTCGAATCCAAGACAAGATACACTATTATTTTTTTTATTAATATGTTTATTAAATTCTAATATTATTAACTATTTTTTAATTAAAATTTAATATATAGCCGTATTCGTATCTAACAATTTTTGAAATCGTCGTAATCGCCGCATCCGTATCGTATCCGATACGATACCCGCACCCTTGCAACACATATAACAGTTAACTGAGCCCCTGTAGATCCCAATCAGTTCTAGCTAGGGGTGCAAGAAATATTCGTAGCTCGCCCGTATTTGACTCGTTATGAACTCATTCGTTACCAGCTCGAGCTGTTAACGATACGAGTTGGTCAGCTCGTTAAGTTAACGAGCCGATCTTGAACTCTGTCTAACTCGACTCGTTAACGAATCATACATGTTATATAAAGTTAATTGATAGATATTAATATCTAACTGCAATAGTTGGAAGTACAAGTTGCACAATATTAATTAACATATAGTCTAGGTGTGTCAAAAATATTGGTAGCTCGTGGCTCGTCCGTGTTCGACTCGTCAAAAACTCGTTATGAACTCGTTCGTTACCAGTTCATTATGAACTCGTTCATTATCAGCTCGTTCGTTAAGTAACGAGCCGATCTTGAACTTGATTCAGCTCGTTCGTATTCGACTCGTTTGCACCCTAGTTCTAGCCACACCGCAAGTCGAGAATATGGATTCCAGGCGTAGCAGAACCCAGAACTTTAGGAACAAAAATCATAACAGTACTGTGCGTTGTTCATCCAAACAGCAAATCCCCAACGGAACGCAGACATCCCATTCAATGGCCTCGAAACTCGATCCCATAATATACGTACCATGGCCGGCACTCATTCCTCACCGACAAACTATGCCTCCCTCTCTCTTTCTCTCTCGCCTCCTTTCTGTTTCCAATTTAATTCCTTGCTGTTGCATATTTATTCGCTTTCTTTTCACTTTCCAGGAAGTGCTTACAATTGTTACAACTGCATAACTGTATATCAGGTCAACCCTCTTCTTCTGCTGTTCTTTTGATCAGTTTGTTTTATTACCAGATGAGAACAAACTAATACGTACAACTGAGTTGTGTAAAAAGTTATATATAATGAATCGTTGTAGGATAAAACACACCGTGAACTGTAGAATTGGTATGGAAATGAAGGAGTGAAGGACCACTAAAGAATTACCATCAACTCAGCATATATATATAGAGAGAATAAAAAGTTGCAAGAAAAATGTAAAGACACTGCATTTTGAGTACAGAAGAAGATTACAATATAAGCCAAACTGCACATTGTTAGAAAACTTATTATAATCAACTACACAACAACTAAGACACTGTTACTAGAACTACCACCTGCATATCTTAAATCAATAAACTACAATGAACAGTTTTACTTAATTATAACCTCCATCTATTACCTCATAACTGGCACGCCTAATTTGTCAAGCCTACCAGATCCACGATAGCCCTTGTTGGCAAAATTGTCTTGAATCGAAAATGCAGATCTCTGACCCAATGTACCATGACCTGAACTCGACACCCTTTTCCCCAATCCAAACTTTTCATGCTCAGGTCTTTGTCTAGGTGCGCTCTGTGATCGGGCCTTTGCCTTAAATGACTCAGTATTAGCCATGTAATTAGGATAGTCGGTGTACCCGCCATATAAGCACTCACTCTTAGCAGGTGTAAATGGGCCCCGCCTAGCCCGGGAAGTGGCTGAATAGAACTGGGGGCTCTCGCCCAAAACCGAGGTCACAATTGGGAATCTAATTGAGTTCAGAGAGTGCTCCATTCCTACTGAGGTAGGGCTTGGTATAGAAAATTGGGCAGCTGTGGAGTCCTTTGATGAGGACTCTGGTATAGAGGTAAAACTTCGGCTGTTTGGGTCAGAAATGTGAGTAGAGCAAGAAGAGTGCATTGGATGATAATAGTGTGGGATGTTTTGTCCTCTTGGGCTACCATATTTTGGTTTGCCGGGATCGATTTCTAGGATTTTATCATTTCGCTCATCATCCCAATATTTTTCTTCAATCCATTTGTCAAGCCAGTTGCGCCCCGATGAGTGAGATCTTTCACTGCTGAGTTTGCCGCTTCCAAAGGACTTTGATGAGTTTCTCTGCATTTTTCACAACTTAAACATTAATATTTTGTTGTCTTTTTAAATTACAGAACATTGTATTTGCCTTCCTATTTTTTATAGGTGAAAGTTCTTACCTTGAGAGGGCTCAAGTAGTCAGATCTTGAAATATTACATCGAGGGGTATGTTCACACTTCTCTGGTGTTGAAGGGACCTAGAAACAAGAAATCCATTCTTTTAGGCACAGGAAAAACAAATTGACATAATTTTGCCCTCGAAAAAATTATGTACCATACTTTGCTAAATCATTACAAAATGTTATGTAAGGCCACCCTTGTTATACTAAAAATTCACAATACACGATGGGCAACTATTTGACAGAGGATCTGCACAATGACCTTTGAAAGGACTTGTACAAACCTTTTCATGAAAAAAACACAAAGGCAAACTTTAAACTACAGCCCCAAAAGTCACTTGTTGCTATTTAAAGCCCCAAGAACAGAAAAGCATTTTGCTTTTTAAGTATCATCAAATTATGTAACAAGCATTAATTTTTTTAGTTGAGGTAAGTGGACTTGTCATACTAGCATTAAGTTAAATTGCAAAATTTGTAACAATAACAGAAATGAATCAATTACCCGGTTAGGATGTAGGGCATTATTGGATCTACAGTTTTCAACTTTAAGCAGTCGGCAAGATCTAGCCCTTGACTGGACCCGAACCAGGGCATGCATGCACCGAAGCGTCTCAGCGGCTTGTTTCCTCACAATGTAACCTCTGACCAGAGCCTGAAGCTTTACCAGCCCTTTAAGTGCCTTAAGTGCTCTTCTTGCCTAATTAATTAAACCAATCAGAGATCGATGGGGGAAAAAAACAACCGTGCCAGGCTTTTACAGTCTTAACAAAGGGATTTTCTAAGATGTTCCCGTTTTTAGCAAATATAGAAACTATAAAACAATTAATGATATATTAATTGTTCTGCATTTAATCAAATAAAAAATTCAGATTTGATATATGAATGATCTAATGGTTACAGAGATGGGGAAACACGGTAACATTTTTCTTATAAGGAAAACATGGTAGCAAAAGTGCAAAGCTCCTTTAACAAAGAAAGAATATTAGATTCCTCTCTATCTTGCAAATCCACAAGCACTTCAGTACAATTGTACTCATGTGCCTCAAGATCTGACCCGGGTTAGACTGCTTTGACCTCTGGTTAAACAAGCACAGTCACTGACTCAATGTACCATACCTGGTGGACCCTAACAAAAGGAAAAGAACAAAACAAAAATCACAGCTATATGTATTGCCGTATTGGTAACCCGTTCCGATCTGATTTCCAACAGTAGCTATATGAGCTCTACAAGCTGTGTAGTAGTGGACTAAATGCAAGACAGAACAGGACCACAACCTTAAATATGCAATTGAACGATGCCTCATTAATGGAAAGAGCTAGGTTCTGGTACCATAAGAGGGATCAAGATGCAAATAGGACATAGGAATTAAAGAGGGAATGGGATGGTGGCAGAGAACAGAAGAAAGCAGACAGTGGGTTCTATTCTATCCTATATCTATGGTATTATCCATGATATATCTATCAAAATTATTCACAAAACAGGAAATATCATAGATAAACACACTCATATTCATTTTTAATGGCATAAGAAAGAATATTTGTACAAGGCTAGCTAATATAGAGGAAGTAAAAATAAAGCAGTTGCAATAAAATAAAATAAAATAAAATAAAGCAGTTTGATGTGACAGCTTTCCGATTCACGAGTTCCAGCTCACTATATCAAATCCAAACTCAGACTTCACATAGTTGCTCTAACCTTCTATGTAATCTTTTTTGGGGGTCAATTCAACTCAGGAAAAGAGAGAAATATTAGTTAACTTAATCAACAATTATAATAACTAATACTAATCAATGACAAATTACTAACCAAATAACCACGGAAAGCAGATTGGATCCTAATTGCAGCTAACTCTTCCTGCCTCGTGGGGCCACAACGACCAGAACTCGTCAGTCTGACAACAGCAGCGGCGGCATGTGCGGCAGCAACAGCGGCCTCGGCAACGGCCGCTGTAGCAGCTGCCACAGCAATTGCACGCTTGTTTGCCTCATCAGAATCATCTGCAATAGGCACCACATCTCTATACAACCCCCTCCTGTCATCATTCACTCGAGGAGGCGGAGGTGGCGGGTCGGGTTCATGCCTGAAGGATTTTCCCAACACCCAATTCTTTCTCTCCGCTTGCGTTGATCTGATGTTGGATGCGGGTTTCTTGTGGGTGAAGAGGTTTCGAAGCCACCGGGTTGCGCAACCCATTTACGGTTCTTCTCCGAGCTTGTCTACCTTGGATGTTTTAATTAATTGGAAGACAAAGGAAGCGCCATTTCTTTTTCCTTCTTATCTTTTCTATGGTTGAAGTGCAGATGGAGCGCAAAAATTAGCGGGATGGAAGATCAAACAATGCACAATAAATTAAGGAAGTTAATGGGAGAGAGGAGGAGGAGGGGGAGGAGAGTGGAGTGGAGAGCAGAAGTGAAAGAGTTAGAAAAGAAGACAATTTGTTGGGTTGCTCTGTCACTAGGGGAGTGAGTCATGGGTTACTGCCTATAAATAAGGGGACTAAAGTGATAATTAGCGGATCAAGGAAGATTGCTATTCACAATAAGAAAGGGTATTATCAGGCTATCCTCAGTGTGGAAACTGTGGAAACTGGGGAACCGGATCTGCTGCTCGTAAAATTTCTGTTTGTTTCGATTTGGACCGTTTAAAATTCATCAAACGGTTAAAATATCTGTCTTTTAAATCAAATCACAACCGTTCGTGACGGTCGATTGATTCGTAACAATCGAATCGAAACAAGCAAGAAACAAGCACAAATTTTAAGAACAGCAGATTCGGATCCGGAAACTGGAATGTATTACACCGACCTATGTATGTAATGATGACTACATGGGATGAGACTATGAGTCTATGACCGCTACCACCCAAAGGAATTACAACGTTAAAAATCATTTTGATCAATTGTTATACAATGTCTAAAAATTTGATAAATAATATAAAAAATCGTTGTTATACGGGTGTCATCGAAAGAAAATAATAATTTAATATATGTGATAAAATAACGATTATTAGTAAATAATTGTTGTCTTAGATTTTTATTTTTTAAACGTTTTATAAGTGATGGTTAGTTCTAGATTTACTAGCTAATATATAATTAATCTGTCACATACATATTTTAAATTATAGACAACAAAGATAGCACAATAAATATATATACATATAACATGCTTGTAACATTTCTCATTACAATTTATGTCACAATAAAGAAAAAAGAATAAATAAAAATGAAAATAAAATAGCTAACTAGAAAAAAGAAAAAAGCTATAACAAACACAATATATACACATTCAGAAAAAATGACTTTAGCACTCCCCCTATACCCATTACTTAAAATATGGGGGTATTAAATAGAATCAGTGGCATATCTGAAAATTTATACAAGAATTTTATACGATTGGTCACAAAAATGGAGTATAAAATGTGCCTCCGATAATGTGAAAAGTGGTTTAGGAGTTTAATACCTGGTGTTTGAGATAGTCGATATAAAATTTATTCTTTAATAACAGTTGTTACAAACAACCGATATAAAATGTTTGCCTCAGATAATGTGGAAAGTGGTTTAGGAGTTTAATATCGGGTCTTTGGAATAGCAGGTATAAAATATACTCTTTAATATCAATTGTTTACAAATAACCGTTATAAAATGTTATGATCAATACCTATTGTTATTAATAATCAATACAAATAGTCTTCAATCTCAAACCTCCAATCGTCTATCCTTTAAGAGGACCTAATATTTTTCCACTTCATCAACCCACTTCCTCCCCCACTCCACCACCCTTCCATCCCATAAGAAATTCTCCATATCTAATCGTTGCATCTCTCTCATTTCTAACTAAGTAAGAGATAGAAATGTCACCTAAGGCTGAGAAGAAATTCACGGAGAAGAAACTCGTAGAGGAGAAGGTAAGAAGAAATCAGTGGAGAAGAAACCATGATGCTAAGAATTTTTTTTGATTCGGTTAATTTACAATTGTTCAATGATTAATTTAAAGAAACGCTTGTAAATATTACACTAATTATGGTTAGTTGGGTTAAATTGTCTTTTACTTTAGCATTATTTCAAGTGTTCTTTCAGCCCATGAAGCTAGTGATTGCTATTTTTCTAAAGATCTTATTTAAGATTTAGTTGTGCAAACAAAATTAAAGTGAGACAAATTAATGACTCATGCTTGCAAATTCATTTTAATTCTTTCTCATTTACTTTTTGTAGTTGCAATTAGGAGGTATCTCTTATTCGGCATTAAGATCTCTATCTTCTTTGCAAGAAGCGGCTAGAACTGTATATTCTTTTTCATTTTAATTCTTTCTCATTTGAATTTTGATTTCTCAATACATTCCATGTGTTCAGATGAAAATTCCGCTTTTCTAAATGAATTTAAGAGAAAATGTCAGAAGTGGTGTGATTAATATTATATAATATACACAATTTTTTATTTAATATTACTAAAGAATTCAATTCGTATTCAAAAACGTATTCCAAACTTATCCAAAAACTCAATTCGTATAAAAGAAAACGTATTTCAAACGTATCCAAAAACTCAATTCGTATCCAAAAACGTATCCTAAACGTATCTTGACCGAATCTGTCGGTCAATAATATAAAATAATTGAATACGCCGCGTGGCGTATCCGATATGCACCCGCACCGTATTTAAGGCGTATCCGTATTCGAGCCGTATCTGATACGCATACGGCTTGGAGAATGAAGTATTCGAATAATATAGTATATAAGAAACAACGAAAATGTCAATTAAGCAGTGTGCCCGAGTGGTTTGGACTTTGGAGTATGCCAAAATATTGTTGCCATGTGTTACTTCTCCATTGTAACTTATGAATAACATTCACATTATTAGTCATATTAATGTTTTTTTCTTACAGCTAATTTAAATATATTCATATTATAACTACATGTCTACATTACAAACTTTTGAGATTGGGTCTGTTTTAGTGGCCCACTTAAGCCGACATCTTACTATTGTGGTTTTGGGCCGAGCTAATTTTACATGGGCTTTAGTTAGAATTGAAGTCGGTTGAATTGAAAAGGGGGGTAAATATTTGAGAAGATTGGTCGACGAGATTCTAGGGTTTTAGCCGTGTGCACAAGGTAGTATCTCTGGAGAAGAAGAGTTCCAGGGTGATCCTATCCAACCATGGCTGACGATGACTACAACGAAGTGGACATGGGGTGCGTCTCTCTCTCTCTCTCTAATCCCTACTGTATATTGAATCTTCTCAATAATTTCGATAAATAGCTAGGGAGAATTGAAGCATTTTTTGCTTCTTTATAAAAGATTACTGCACACTGCTTGTACTTTGTTGTCAATCAATTCCCTGTCTTGGAGGGAACTCTGGTTTTCAGTAGTTGTCTCTCTTTCTGAGAAAGGGGAGCTGTTATTTGTTTCAGAAATTTGACAATTCAAAAGAACATTGCAAAGGTATTTTCAGATGTGACGGATATTTTTGTCAGAGAGCATGCGGCACTTTTGTGTTTGCATGTGTATTTTTGTAACAAATTACTTGAAAGAAAAACATGTCAAATTCCATAATACTTCATTTTCAGTAGGATTTATATTTTCCTATGTTAAAACTAAAATATCTGAACTGCATGCAAGTGATAGGGGTTGAATTAATTGTAATTGTAAAAATATACTCACGGTGAAATATTGCCCCATGCCCCCATCCTATACGTTCGGTTTTCTTGTTTCACCTTTGCAACCCTAGCTTTTACAATCTCAATGCAATTTAAATTATATTGTTATATTTTGTTAAAAATAAATCGGATTTAAAAAACTTTGCAGGTATGAGGATGAGCCCCCGGAACCAGAAATTGAGGTACCAGCGAAATTTAGCCTTACTCTCTTGCTAATTAATGAGTTTATATATGTAAGAGCTTGAGTGCATATGGTGAGAATATAAAGCAGCAATGCGCCTCAGAAAAAAATCTTTAACAATTTAGTGGTCAATTGAAATTATATTGGTAATCCGTTGCAGTAATTATTAAAATCGTATACAGGAAGGGGCTGAAGAAGAGCTAGAAAACAATAATGAGGATGTGGCTGATGATGTGGCCCCTGACGATGAAAAGGAGCAGCAAGAGCCTGTCGCACGAACCCGCAAGACGACGAAATACATGACTAAGTATGAACGTGCCAGGATCCTTGGAACCCGTGCTCTTCAGATCAGGTTGGTTGCATTTATGTTATTTTTATCTTGGTTTTTTTTTAGTTCTTGGACTTTATTGTATGCAATTCCTGATGCTATGTAATTTTGTTATACTCAGCATGAATGCTCCTGTTATGGTTGAGCTAGAAGGAGAAACTGATCCTTTGGAGGTAATCTTCTCTTTGTCCTAATTATGGTTTTCATAAAATTAATGTGTTGTTTTCACTATTATGATTTTGAGGTGTGCAAGTGGAGTATTTCACCATATAGCTGGCTTCCTGTTACTTCTATTTTTTGTTTTTGTATTGTGTTTTCTCTTTCAATTGGAGTCTCCTCACATAAAACCCCACTTGGGACCTTTTCGCAGCTATGAAAAATCTGTATGTCGCTTTTACCCTGACAAGCTAGTTAATGTTCTTGGAATAACAATCTTTATATTTAGTTAATTTCACCGATCTCTTAGTTGTACTCCATTTTTAATTGGTGGCTCGGCCTTTTTATTGGTCCATAACTACTTGTGAATTTTCATTTATCTGCAAGTTGGATAAGTCTATTCATTCCTAATTAGAAACAAGAACAGTGAGTTGACTTATTGGGAGTTGGTTGTAGTGACATTTTGTGGGTAGTCTGTTTTACATATTATATATATTGGTATGTATTCTTCAGTTCTATTAATAAATTAGATCCCCATAATATTAAGAGAAGTGTGAGATTCCATGCTTTAAATGGGCATTTTATGACTTGCATGTTAGCTCGTCTTTTGACTAGTTGGTTCCTGTGTAAATTTTAATTTGCAATAATTAACCGAGCAATCCAATTTCCAATGGTTCACCTCTGTGGATGTGGAATTCTGTCACCAACTTGTAGGATGGGCTGTAGTTAAATGACTGTTAGTGAAATCAGTTTGTTTGTTAAATTGATTGAGTTTATGTTTATTAACGACGCTCTATTTAGATGACAATGTGTTTAATCTGATTTCTATGACCCATCTTTTACCCAAGTTTTGATAATTTGCCAAGATGGACTTCTAATTCAAGAAGTTCCACTTGTTTGCCATTTGACACTGCATGACTGTGTTTTTATGCAGCGCATCTTATACGATACTAATGTTTCATTCCCTATTGGACTGTAGATTGCAATGAAGGAGCTGAGGCAGCGAAAGATTCCCTTTACCATCCGACGATACTTGCCTGATGGAAGGTAATAAGAAGCAATTTTTTTTTACAATGATTGGCCAAAATGCATTTAAATATTTTCAGGTGTTAGATTGTTGTCTGTTTTCCAATTAAATTAACTAGATAATAAACAACAAAACCACACTTTAAATATGCATGTTGCGTCGAAACTTGTCTAGTGTAGTGGTAAGGTACAAGGCCTTCATGTCCCAGTGGGTGTTATTTTTGAGGGGGGGGGGGTTCAAATTTGAATTTTTGTGTGTTGTAATAAGCCTACTGGCAATGAATAAAAAAATGCTTGTTCCTTCCAAGAAGTCCGGATTAGCTGTCTGGCATTGATGAAATAGTGAAGAGATCCAGACATCCCGTAGCTGTCTGGCATTGATGAAGTGTTCAGTCAGTGGCACTATATGGACATCTTTAATCAATACTGAAAAAAACTAGGAGTACTCGTGGATGTAAATGGAAATAAAGTTTTTTAATTCCCTTTCAATTGCTGCTTCACAGTTATGAAGATTGGGGA
The DNA here is from genome assembly GCA_964058865.1 of Eleocharis quinqueflora. Classification (NCBI taxonomy): domain Eukaryota; kingdom Viridiplantae; phylum Streptophyta; class Magnoliopsida; order Poales; family Cyperaceae; genus Eleocharis; species Eleocharis quinqueflora. The sequence goes on from CAXKVX010001551.1 coordinate 37,800, forward strand.
GTTGACGAGCTTATAGTAGAGGATTCATGGAAGAGACAAGTGGGCGGTGATTAAGACTCCTTTTCTGTTTGGATCTATGTAAAAAAGTTTCAATATTTAGATTTAGTTTCCACTCGGATGTATTCAGCAGTTGATGTTGGTACACTGATATCGACTATTATGTTTAATTGTTGTTAAGTATGTTATGGCTTTTATGTCGCATATGCTAACTATGGTCTGTACTCTTGAATTTGGCATCATTTTTTATCGTTTGAAGTTTCTTGGTATGTTTGGAACTTTGCAAAGATAATATGTTGCATCTTTTTTACCAGGTACCCCTAGAATATATTGGGAGTAATCAGTAATATGCTTAGTCGTCTCAGGAACAGAGTGAGTAATGTTGTTATCTATTTCCAAACTGGGAAGACTGACGTCTTGGGCTGTGCGGATAGAGGCATCTCGACGACTAGTAGGTCGGGGCAGGACAGGACCAATTCCCCTTTCTTGGGGAGGAAGTGAAGTGGTTCTCAGGTGCCCTCAAAAAAATCAGTTAATGAGAGGTTCCATCCTTGACGCCAGTTCCAGCGATGGCAGACGGCCACAGCATCCGTGAGTCAAATTTCTTCATTTCCTTTTAAGGTCCCTCCGTCGTTCTTGAAGGAGGATGGGTTTAGTAGGGCTTGAACCTACAACATCACCGTTATGAACGGCACGTTTCAACCTATTAAACTATAAGCCCAATCAATCGGAGGTCTACCTGGACATCAAGAGTCTTTGCTCGTTGCGTGCCGCAACATGTCCTTTTCCTGTGCCTTCGGTTGGGTTCTTTCTTTGTGAAGTCGGCTTCGGCGAGATCCTACGTTATTCTTACGGTCGATTCTCCAATTTTCAAAAATATGAGATTGATTATAACTGAAGGATCACTTTACATCGGCTATTTTAACAATTTTGACAATAGAATTTTAAATAGACTAACCCAAAAAAATTAAAATTAAAGAAGTCTATAAATACATTGTTTAACTTTTAGTTGTGTTTTCTTTTAGTTGCGATCTTAAGTATTATCTTAAGCTCTATGAAAAATTAATTATCAATTGTTAAATAGTTACATGATAGTTAATGATTTTTTATGGTATATGAAATTATCCTCAAATTGTAATAAATTTAAAAAAAAATTAATCTGTATGTTCAAGAACATATCTATAAATTGGTTTTTATTGTTTAAATTTTTAAATTTGTTTAAAATCTTGTTGTCAAAATAACAATTGTCCAGTGATCTCTCGTAAATTGTCGGTGAATATAACATGGTCTGCATGTCACGTGCAATACTAATTCCGCAATTTCTTCTTGAATCTAAGGACTTCAAACAGAAATCAAAATAATATGTTGCGTCACACCTTTGTAATGAAAATAATTAAAGATTATAAATTAAATCACGATAAAACGATTATGCATTCAATTTAGAGTTCTAAATCCGTGCCGTTCCGTTCCAAATATGGCTTGGCACGGCACGGTTAGTATTTTATTATTTTTACCGTGCCGTTTCGTGCCGGCAAAAAATTGGAAGGAATCGGAACGGAACGGTTAAGACACGGCACGTTTAGGCACACAGTGTCTAAACGTATCGTGTCTTAACCGTTTCATGTCTAAATGTGTCGTGTCTTAACCGTGTCGTGTCTAAACGTGCCGTGTCTAAATGTGTCGTGTCTAAACGTGGCGGGTCCAAACGTGTCATGTCTTAAATGTGTCGTGACTCGTGTCTAAACGTGTCGTGTCTAAATGTGCCGTCTCTAAACGTGTCATGTCTAAACGTGTCGTGTCTTAAATGTGTGGTGACTCGTGTCTAAACGTTTATTTTTTAAAATTTATAAAGCTTAAAATAAAATAATTAATAAATGCAAAAGAAAAGAGAAAAAAGTTAACTTCCTCCTTTATTCCGGGCTTGGGACCAACTATGTGAAATAACATAGGCGGAGTCCTAACTTTTTTTTTGTTAGTATAATTTAATAAAATTAATTGAAATATTAAAATTGAAATGAAAATTATACCTTAATCCTTAAAAGTAGTGTTGTTGATTGTACATTGAGTATCTGTATTCTTCGTAGTTGTACATGTACGGATTGGAAGCATACAGATCTTGTAACTCCTCGACTTGTTGGCTTGGCTCTGAATTAGAACTAGATACGCCTGTAACTTGGTCGTTCTCTTCGTTCTCAATTGCATACATCCAAGACTTATCCTAAAGTCTTTTTTCTGCATCATACCAATCCTTTAATAAAACTAGGGCCTCAAACACTTTCGCGCCCAATCTCGTTCTCTTGTAAGTTAGAACCCTATTAGCTGCGCTAAAACAAGATTCAGAAGCTACTGTGGAGACCGGAACGGCAAAAATATCGAGAGTCATGGACGATAAAATTGGAAACAAGCCCTTCACTTGATGCCAAAATTGCAGAATGTTGAAATTTTCATCATCAATGTTTATGGTGGCTGCGCTTGAGATGGGTGATGTATAGAGTTGTATCTCTATACTAGTCGTTGCCGGTGTTGATTGTGAAGGTGTGTCATTGCTTCTTCCAATAATAGACTTGATACGAGAAATGGTACTCCTTCCTCTTGATGAAGGATTGGATGATGTTGGCGCATTTGATGCCACTCTAGTCTGATTCACACATAATTAATTTAGTTTAAAGTGATAATTAAAATGAAATAACTCAAACAACTTATAAATTTATAATTTACCTGAGAGTGACGTTGCTCATATATTCTATATACACTTTCAAACAAGTTATCTACTTTCGCAAATACATTCCCTTCGGGTAATCCCATGTTGCTTCTAATTGTCTTAAGAAATTGACCGGTATTTGCTAACTTCCACCTATTTATGATAAATTATAGTTAGTCCATAAAATGATTCACATAATTTTCTTTGAGAAATAACTAGAATATAAAATATTTTATAAGTACTAACCTAGGATCAAGGCAAGTAGCAAGTATGCTGACTGGCGGTATGTCTGTCCAATACTTAAGAAATTTTGCTTTAATCAGTGGTAGTGCGTGCTCAAAACAGAATCATGAGACAAAGTCGTCATTTGAGTGATGTACCAATCTGAAATAGTTACAAGCTTCTCCAATAGGGCCCTCGTTGTTGGCGTGTAAGATGCAGAAAGTCTCACGATTGCGGTATAAAAAACTTCTAAAAATGGAACCATCTGCTCAAGTGTATCCCACTCGGAGGAAGACAATCGAAATTGTTGGCCTTGAGGGGTCCTGCTTGTTGCATGATCCAGGGCTGATCTTAAGTGTTGTCTTCCTCAACAATCGATATGTACTGTTCCAGCGAGTGTCGACATTCCAAGGAATCCTAACATGGCGAACGCTCATACGAGTACACAAATCTGCAAAAGCTTGTTTCTTGCAAATGCCTGAATCTACATACATGAGGGCATTCTTATACTTTTCAAGTAATTCGTCAATTTCTTTTACCTCAAGTCCCGCTTTAACAATGAAGTTCAAAATATGACATGCACATTTTGTGTGAAAAAATGCACCATTCAGCATAGGTTGAAGGTTGTTGCTTAAAAGGCGAATTGCTGCATTACAATTACTAGCATTATCGAAAGCAACAGCAAAAATCTTATCTTTCAATTGATATTCCTCAATTACTCCTAGCACATATTCAAATATATGGTTTGCAGCATGTGGGTAGTCCAACTGACGAAAAGCAATTAATCTTTTATTTAAAAACTAGGTACCAAAGTTAGTGTCTTGGGTGATCCAATGGGCAGTAACGGAAGAATATGACATGTTATGTTTACCAGCTGACCAGACATCAGAAGTTATGGATACCTTATAGTTGGCTGACCTAAATTCATCATCCAATTCTGATCGTTTGGTCCAAAATATATTAAACAAATCATCATTGTTTTTTTGTGGTATGATTTTTTGAACTGGGGATGCAAAGACTCAGTAATAAACTCCTCAAACAAGGGATCACATGTCATTGATAATGGTTTTTCAGATCGTATACAATACTTAATGAAATTTTTCCTAACCTTATCGGGGTCGTACTTAAGGTACCCTCCCCCAACACCAAGTTGTGTTTGGACCATAGAAGTTCGACATTCTTCAGGTATAGTTTCACCTTTTTTATCATGTGTTAGTTTATGTTTTAGTAATTTTTCGGTACCTTGGTCAACCTTGAAATCATATACTTTCAAACAAATTAAACACTTAGCTGCAACGGTGTTGCCATTTGGACCTTTGATATCCTCAAAGATCTCCCATGTCGGCGATGTCTTTGTTCGAGCTCTCTTGCTTGTTGTGTTGCGTTGACTCCCATCTGTAGGACCCTCCATGGATTGAGGAGTCTCATGAGCTTCCTGGTTCATTGATGATGATGACCCAACTGACATGGGTGGGACAGGAACATTGACGATGTGTGGAACTCGTGGCAGGAGACCGTATGCTACATTCAAATCTACTCTTGGTTCTACGTTCGATTCAGTATTACACTCCGGGATCACACCTAATTGTGCATTTACTCGTTCAAACCAGTTCAGGTTGGTGTTCGGATCCATATGGATGATTGGTAGAAAACAACAAAAAATGTAAATAAGGAGAATTTTTTTATTTGCGAATTTAAAAAAACCTGCATAAAATATAGAATGATGTTAATTAATTATTTAAATATAAAGAACAAAAGTATTTTTATATTAGAGACTTATAAGAGACTAAAAAAAGAATGATGTTAATTAATTATTTAAATATAAAGAACAAAAATATTTTTTATATTAGAGATTTATAAGAGACTAAAAAAGATAATTATTAAAATTTGGATGAAACGAGTTTGATGAACTATGGTTGTATATATAGTTGAATTTTAACTTGAGTATTGTCAGTACATATTATACCCGTGAGTAAAATACTATGTTGTTTCATCCCGTCCGTGAGTCCGTGACTATTGAATATTGATTCATCTCCATCAAATTTCATTGAAAGAACAGGTAGGGGATCGGGATCATCTGCCAGTTTGCTAGTAATAAACAAAAGAGAAGTTGTATGATAGCAGTCTGTTACCTTTTTTTTTCTTTGCTTGGGTTTGGTGTAGGTAGACCACATGATCATTAGGCCCTCCTGTTATGTTATCTTCTTGCGAACCCAGTCTAGAACAGCGAATTCGCGTATCGCATGATTGTCAGAGAAAAATTGTAACGCTGCTACCGATTGGTCAGAGTCTCAGAGAGGTACTGTGGTTGGCCCGCGGTGAGGTCTGATCTCATCAGTCATCAGCCTTGATCTCCCGCTATAAGATTTCAAAAAAAAAAATAAACTTTTGTGTCTATCTGTGTGTCGTGCCTATCTGTTTCTATCTGTGCCGTGTCGTGTCGTGCCTACCTATTTCTATATGTGTCGTGTCGTGCCGTTTCTATCTGTGCTGTGTCGTGCCGTATCGTCGTGTCGTATCTAAATGTACCGTGTCTAGACGTGTTCTCGTGTCGTTTCGTTCCGTGTTGTCGTGCCGTGCCATGTCGTGCCTCTCCTCGTAAACGTTATGTGTCGTGTCGTATCCTACAGTAGGAAATCTAAGCACGACACGCTTAAGACACGATACGTGAACAGTACCGTGTCGTGTCTCGTGCCGTGTCTTAACTGTGTCGTGTCCTTATCGTGCCGTGCTGTTTCGTGTCATTTTCAGACACGCAGACACGATTTTGAGAACCCTAATTCAATTAGAGGCTCCAGCGTAACCGACGAGACAGGATTTTGTTTTTTTTTTGATATAGGGTTTTTGTTATTCTCGATATTTAATATTTTTTAATTGTCTGAAATTTGAATATTTTTTTTATTTTTTTTGTAGAAAGAAGATACCATGTTATCAGTGTTATGAATGCGATTTGAAAACTAAAAACAAAAAGGTATGTTTTGTCTATTTACAAAGAGGATGGTAAATGCTTCATTTTTGTGTGCATCCGTTGTGCTTCCAAATTTTAATCATTCATCAACAAGAAATTAAATGTGGAGTAAACAAAAAGTGGAATTATTGCAAGTCACAAACTGCTTTGGTTGCCTTTGTATTGTTAGGTCCGTTTTTGCAGCCCACTTAAGCATGCACGAAATCCTATGCATCATTTTGTAGGGTGCATAGGACACCTCTAAAATATAAATCGTTCAATTAAATTTGAACGAATTTGATTTTATAATCTAAAATCTCATTGAATCATATAACTGATGGACATCCGTCTAAATTTAATTCAACAGTTCAGCTTATATGAACACAGAAAACACTTTTAAAAATGAACGCAGAAAATACTCTTCCACTTAAACATACATCGCATTGTGCTTAAGCCTTTTTAAAGACATTAATACATCCTATGATTGGATTTTGGACCGGGCTAATTTTACTTGGGCTTTAGATAGAATTGAACTGTTGAATTGAAAAGGAATGTGTTGTCGGGATACAAAGAGTATGCGCACAGCAGATGCAAGGTACAAAGAGAAACACAAGTTCATTCACCTTGCAATACAGGCGCGACCTTCCATAATATACAGGAGAAGCTATATTAAGATTTCCATAATTAGTAAGCTATGCCAAAATAATAAAAAATTTAAAATCTATAAAATGAATCTGCCCCTAATAATCATTTTAACAAATTAGATCTCCATAATATTAGGAGAAGTGTGAGATATGGTTTTTATAGAGGGGCATTTTATATCTTGCATGTATCAGACAGCTCATTTTTTGACACGTTGGTTCATGCAAATTTTTTATATGCAATTTAACCGAGCATCCTATTTTCAATGGAACCTATGTGGACGTGGAATTCTGCTACCAACTTGTAGGACGGCGACTTAGGGCTGTAAATGCAACATCATTTTTCGTTTCGTTTCGTGATAAATGAACCGAAAATGAAATAATTGTTTCTCTTTCGTCACAAAACGAAATGATATGAACAAGAACGAAACGGTTAACGAAACAAAAAAATTATTTTCGTTTAAAAAATATAGTACAAAATATTACAAAATTTCGTATTTCGTTTGTTTCCTGACAAATGAAACGATAAACGAAACACTTTCTTTAAAACAAAATGATTAACGAAATAAATTGTGTTTCGTGAACGAAACAAAACAAAAACGAAAATGAACGATTTTATGGTCGTTCACCACTTTAGACACCCCTAGACGGCGTAAATGGCTGTCAGTGAAATCAGTTCTTCTGTTAACTTGATTATTAGTGTTCATTAATGACACTATGTATTTAGCTACAACTTTGTTTAATTTAATTTCGATGACCCATCTTTTACCAGTTTTGTAAATTTGCCAGCGATATTTTGCCAAGATGGGCTTCCAATTCAAAATGTTTCGCTTGTTTGCCATTTGACACTGCATTACTGTTTGTTTATATGCGCGCGGAAGTAATGTCTTATTGTCTTGTTCTCTATTTAACTGTAGATTGCAGCGAAAGAGCTGAGGGAGCAAAAAATCCCTTTACCTTTCAACGATACTTGCCTGATGTTAATGTAAGGTAATAAAGAAGCAATTCTCTTTTTCCATAGATTGTCCAAAATGCATGTATTTAATTATTTTCTAGTGTTAGGTTATTGTTTATTTTGCAATTAAATTAACTAAATAATAAATAACAAAAGCCACACTTTAAATATGCATTCCTTCTAGAAGTTCGGTAATTAGCTGTCTGGCAGTTGAAATAGTGGAGAGATGCAGTAGCTTCATTTTTCCTTTTTGTTCAATTAAGTGTTGAGTCAGTGGCACTATATTGGCATTCTTTATCAGTACTGAAAAAAACTAGGAGTGTTGGATTACGAACAGTTCAAAATTCATCAATTGGCCTATGCAGCGAAAAGACCGTAAAATCAAAATTTTACGTCTAACTTAAGCCAAGGATTAAACGGGGTATGTCAGATAAACCACAGAGGGTGTCCACCTCCCGTTTATCTCTAACATAAAAACCATTTTTAATCCCTAAACAGATCTACTCCTTAACTGAATTCTAAAATTTTAATCTACTTACAAATTAAATAGATTAATATAACATTAATACCTTGATCCAAATTCGAATTGGACCGCAAAAGACTCGAAAGGTCGAATCACAGACGCTCTTCTCCTCGGAGTATCAAACGTCTGATACCTCTATCGAATGTCCACCAGGACGACCAGAGAGCGGCTTACTTCTTCTGCCAGAATTATCGAAAGCCGCGATATCCCGCAAAAATAATATTCACCAGGATACGGACTAAATAAAATATCTTCGTGACTCGCAATTATCCAAATAAGGAATCCTCTTTCACAAAAATACTATTTTTCGAATCTCATAAACAACCGTATACGAGAAAGAGAGAAAGTATATTTATCGATACGATCCTGATTTAACAGATACGAATCGATTTTGGTGCTTCTTTCTCTCTCCCATACCCCTCTATTTATAGCAAAATGAGGAGGTGTACTTTTTACAAATAAACCCTTGAAAAAAATCAAATTTGCACAATAACCCCTAAGAGGTCAGCAAGGAGGGATATTTCGAAAATTGTGAAATTCCCTCTTTGCCCCTTACCGACCTCCCTGGATATTTATTTATTTATTTATTTTTAATTAAGATTTTAATTATTTTTAATTAAGGTTTTAATTTGATAAATGACTTTCATTCCAAATTCAAAACCACAATCAATATTTAAAATCTAAATCAAATATATATAAATATACATAAACATATAATTGTTCTCAACAATTATATTTCTCAGGGTTTCGTATTTGTTTGGTTGCGGTATGATTTTATACAACGTATTTGTTCTCAACAATTATATTTCTCAATAAATATACATAAACAATTATAATTGTTCTCAACAATTATACGTCTATAAATTCAACCGTTGTTTTTGCTTGTCATTTTATATGACGCATATAATTTAATCATATCACATATAATTAATTATAATCATCTTAATATTAATTATAACATATTTATAATTAATCATTAAGATTCTCTGATTAGCTCCTATACGGTGTGACCCAATAGGATATGTGTTATGTTGGTAAATAGAATTAAAACCATTTTAATTTCTATAATCATAGGAGGCATCTGACATCTGCGCTATTACCATCCAATTAAACAGACGTTGTTGTACTTATGCAATATCACGATCCACTAAACATTTTAGTCGTGTTAATCTTTTCGTCTCACAGTATCAGATTAGTTTCAAGGCAGGTGTGTCATTCTTGCAAACTTAATCTTTTCTCGATCTTGAGCAGACTTATCAAATATAATTACTCTTGTAATTATACCGCATGCAGATAATCTTACTCTATCAAGGGGTCCAGTGATAATATAACTCGTATCAAGATACAAGGGACAATAGTACTTTCAGTAAATCATCACTACCTCAACTAAGCTATGTATACCAAAAAGCTACCATTATAACTGTGTTTTATCGACAACGTTAGATAACTATCACACATACACATCTGTTAGTTGGAAAGATGAATACATCATACTTTAGAACTTAACACTGAATGAAAACATTAATGACATGTACACAATTCCATTTAATGTTTCATTCGAGGTTTGTCAAATACCATGTTCCTCTAACATGTATTCATGTGATTAAAACAACATCTTATGTCTATGGTTTGTAAAACTTAACCATCTTTTAATCCACATTCTAACCTTGTAACGATAAGTTAGTGTTCCTGCTAATTACCTTGGTTAGACTTTTAAGTATATATATCATCTATTATGAAGTTTCACAATTCCAGTTATTGACTCAAGTCAGATAAAGAAATGATTCATAAATTCAATAATTCTCAAGGTAACAAAATGACAGTTTATTAATCACTCAATTCATGAACAAAGTTTTATGATAATTTATCGTATTATTGACTTCTAGATTCTTACAAACTAACACCCAACCCGTTGTAACGGGTCCCTGCTCAAGATGACCCATATGACAGTTACAGAAGCACAGAAGGGCATATCTGGAATATCTCCAACCCGTTATAATGGGTCAGCCATGGCGTTATGGACTTCCTGTAACGCTACAACAAATTTCCAAGGGTTTAAGACTCCAAGAGGTGCACAACCTATATATATGATGCAGAGACGAACCAGAAGGGTATCAGAAATCCCCCACAAGCTTTTAGGCATCTCATTGAGAACCAGAAAGAGCCAAAGAGCCTTCTCCTCCAGCTACCTAAACCTAAGAGCATTAGGATAGCATCCATAGTCTAATTGTCAATCCGAGAACTTTTTTTTGCTAGTTTGTAGCATTTGGTGCACTACATTTGTGTTATCAAGTAGCGCATCCCTGTCTTAGAATGTTTTGTCAATCGGACCGTTAACCGTGTAGAGTGGTGTTGCTCTTTACATTAGTCTATGAGTCGAAGATTGATTTGCTTGTTTAGAAGAAATCAAAGACCGGTTTCAAAATTGTAAAGAACACATATTTTGTTAGTGAAATCGGTCCTAGAAGGAAGATTTGGTTTCAGGAGTCCCGTGGACGTAGGCCTAGTTGATTGATAGGTCGAACCACATTACATCGTGTGTTCTTTTAGTTCTCTTGATTGCTCTTGCTCTCTACTCTACTCTCTCTCTCTCTTTCTCTTTATTACTCTTGCTCGTTGTTAATCTGTGAATTGCTATATTTCTTGAACTTGCTTGCTTAAACTCTTGGCTAGGTGATTAAGGTCTAAAAAATTTAATTGTAATTGTTGATTTAAAATGCTTCCGCCTTATTGTTTGACCTTAGTTTTTGCTACTCTAAGCCCCAATATTTCTAACAATTGGTATCAGGGCCCACAGGTTCATACCTAGCTAATTACCAAAATCTTGTTAGTTCTTGACTTTGTGAAAAATGACACAATTGAAGTTTGTGAAAGAACCCTCAGTTTTTGGTGTTGGTTGCAAGAACTTTTTCTTTTGAAAAAGGTGTATAGTAAACTACCTTTGTTTACTTGAACTTTGAAAAATAGTTGAAGACGATTGGACACCAAAGTATGATTTAGATGGTGTAACCCTTACAAAAGAATCCAAATAACTTAAGTACACCAATGACAATGCTATGAACATCATATTAAGCTCAATTCATGAGTCAATTGTTTTATCTCTCACACATTCCTCTAATGCTAAGAAAATATGGAATGCTTTAGTACACCAATAATTCATTTTTCGTATCATGTCGGGTCATGTCGGATCGGGTTTCGGGTCATGCATTGTCGGGTCATTTCAGGTTTCAGGTCAAGTCGGGTCGAGTATCAGGTCATCCGGTGTCGATTTCGGGTCATGTTGGGCCTGGTCGGGTCGGATATCGGGTCATGTGATGCTGGATCTTTTTGGGTTTCGGGTCATGTCTGACAAGGCCGGGTCGGATATCTGGTCATCTAATATCGAGTCATTTTCGAATTTCGGATCATATTGAACTAGTACAAAGCAGACGAATTTGTCGAGTCGGATCGGATCGGATCGAATTATGCCACCTCTAGTATGCATCTTGAAATTTAACTTTCCTTTTTTTTCAAAATGATTGGCATAATCAAACTATTTTATGTTTTATAGATTATGTATTCTCTCTTTGCAAGTAACACATCAATAGCACATTTTTTTTTCTCTTTTTCTATTATGTGCGGGGCATTGCCGATGTTGTCTATTTTTTTTCTATTCATGCATTAAGGGTTTTTGAGGATCAAAGAGAGACGAAGCGAGGTGACAAAGGATAGTTGAAAAAGAAAACGAGAAGGTTCATTGTACAACTAGAAATCGCATCGCGGCGTACCGCCGCTTCTTGATCATATTCTGAAATTTTATATTTGCTTGAAATAGATTGAATCATGTTATATTATACTTAGCATGATTCTATATACATAGTCATGTACATAACTATACAATGAAAATTCAAATCACATGTACTTTTCTGTACGTTATTATTGTCATGCTCTTGATCTGTACAATCTCTAAATATCTCTATCAACATGAAAAAAAAATCTCGGCACTAAGTATTGATATATCTGATACTCCAGAGAACAACATGCATAAGATAAATTATATATGTATGTACCCTGAAAGAATTTAAGAAATAGTAAGTCCATATGCACCTTGCATAAAACACGTGAAATTGTGAATTATCCAAAAGATATTTTGCAACAATCTTTATATTAATTTTAAAAGTTTTGGAGATTTGAGTTTTATATTCAACTTTCTTTAGGAGTAGCGTGCCATAGTTGGGAGAGACTGAAATTTACTAAGAAGATACATAAAATCTAAAATATTCTGCCATCCAAAAGTAGGTAAGAAAAGAAGATCATAATAATGTATCCATGATTTTCTGGGGTGGTGTCATAATATATAAATATCAAAATAAGGTAAAGAAAAGTATACTGCACATCAAATTTAGCTTTTCATTTAATAGAAAGAAAAATGTTGCATATTCACAAATGATGGAAAAATAAAAATAAAAGCCGAATTAAAACGAACAGTTGTTTCTTTATTTGCCAAAACATGAAAAGAGAAAGTGAAACAATTTAGAATTTCTGTAAATCCGTACAAGAAAAAATAAAATTATAAATATGCCATCCTTTAGGAACCTTGGAAGGAAGGTCACTGTTCTTGAATTTCCCATTTCAAAATTCAAAGATCCTAACACATTACTTTTCATTTCCGTTATCTGCTTCCAAAGACCACAACAGTTAAACCTTGTATAGTTTTTTCTATTAAAAAACAATTTTGAGAATGAAGGGAAATACAAAATAAAGCCAACATCTTTGATGGTGGCAAAAGAAAAATTGTTGATATTAATCGGTGCTAATTCTTCATATTTCCTGAAACAAAATCAACCAAATATGCCAATCAAAAAGTCATAACTGGCACAATATAGGGCAACCTCACCAGTGACTAAACCAGACGAAGAACCCAACAACAAAAATACTACATCGGTAAGATGCTACTACTACAAAAGCGACATTTATAATTGAACAACTTATATTATAACTCACCTTAAGATGAAGGTTTCCAGCATTCATCAACAACAACCACAGTCCTCTTAACAGAACCTGACATTACAAAGAAATTCTAGCTTAATACACTCTACAACAAAAATAACAGAAAAACTTGTAAATTCTACTATTGAAATTCTGATTTTCCTAAATCAATTTAATTTTTTTTCCTACCGGCCCATTTCGACTTGTGTATCAGATAAAAAAATGCTATATTCATTTGCAGCAGTCTTGAAAATAACAAAAAATGAAACCAAATTACAGTCGTAATAGTAGAATTATGAAATGATCATTGAAATGTAAAATCACTAACTTGAATCCAACATGTTACCGATTTGGCCTTGCAACTAATGTTACTGATTTTATAATTGGAATCACTTATTCTGAAAAGAATTGACAGCAAAATATATACTCTTTTAAGTCACATTCCACATTTTTCAGCAAATGGATACCAGAGCGGGACTAACATCTCGGTCAAAGCTTATGTTAAAAGAATATAAATCAATCTGCAAAATTTCTACCTTGAAATAAGGGCATAGTTTGCTTGTGAAAATCAGGCACTGGTTGGAAATCAACATAAAAAATGGTGACAAACTCGTAATCCTTGAGATAGCTACAACCATAGCAGATTTCAGATTGTCCGTCCTGTAATTTGCACGAAGGACTCGGTCTATTCGGACCCATTCTTTTGCCACTTCTCCGGCTCTTTCCTTAAGAGTGTTGAGTAGCAGGGTCATCTCAGTCATCCACTAATTTGACTTCGGCCAGTCCAAATTGCAACAGACAACCATTTATCATATCATACTTTCATAAATTGTCAGATGTTAGCTTGCATTGACAGAACTGAACAATCAGTGACACAATCTGAATATTTTCGTCAACAAAGTTTTGCAACTTGTTTAATTGAGGCAATTTTGAATTGAATTCAACAAAGTTAAATAAGAAAAAAATATTCTATTTTTTCTACTTGTAGTTTTAATTCTAACCTGTTGTCCACAATGAAAATTCTGAATCATAAATAAAAACTCAAAGAGAAACTTCCTAGCAAGGTCAACCACAGAAATTTTAAGATAAAATAAATACCTAGCTTTGGTTTGATGAGCATTGAATTGCTTCTTTTCTAATATGACTGGTATATGTACTCTGTAGCTCAATATCACCGCCAAATCGGAGGTCACCTCATGATATAGCAAATTCAATACAAACAACACCAAGAGACAAATAAATATAAAGAAGAGAAAAAAGAACAATCAGCAAATATTACATGTTAAAACAATGAAAGAGGAAGATAGTGAGAGGAGAGAGATATAAAAGAGCGAAATCAGATACCGTGTAGGTTTACGATTTTGGGAATCCCCTTCATGGAGTTCATCAGTGCGTGGAACTTGGAGATATGAACGGAAAAGCTAGATCAGGAATCATCATGGCGCTTTAGGATTTTGTAATTTCAGCATCAACCAAGCCCTTGACGCCTGAGACAAATAGAAGACATATGTAAGGGATTGGGAGCAGAAAAACAGAAGCATTGAAGGACGACATTAAAGAGGAAGGGGAGTCGATGAGGCTGGAAGAGAGAAAGGCGGGCGATCGTCAGAAGAGGCTTAATGACATCGGAGATATTGTGGCGAGAAAGATGAAGAGGAAAAATAGGTTTGGAAACTCTTGAGTCTCACACCGAAATAGGGTAACAGCAAATTCCAAGAAGGAAGCTTATGAAATCTCAATTAATGACATTAAATGAAAACACAAAAATAGGCTAACGCTAAAGAGGGGAAGAGAATTAAATGGCAACATTGGCGATTAAAGGGGGACGAAATTTTCGGCCAGCAACAGTCAGAAATAATTCCAAGAAGGAAAGCTTTTAAAATCTCCATTAATGAATACGACATTAATTGGCAACAAAGAATACCTCTGCCGCTGCCGCTGAAGAGAGGAAGTGAATTAAATGCCAACATCGACGATTAAAAGGAGACGAAAATTTTCGAGCAGAAAAAAATAACATGACGAAATAATTCTGCATACATACGGTGTAATCGCGGTGTACAGGACGTGTCCGCGCGGACACTGATGAAGTTTTATTTATAGTATTGATATTGATGACTATTTTGCCTTTTTGTCTAAACCTGCTGTTAGATTTAACGGAGAAGCAAAGATGTAATCCAGTTTCTGGACTGTTTGATTTAATAAAAACAAACGGTTCTTGTTTATTAAAGATGTGTCCTTTTGGGGTGATGGAATTTACTGAGCGGTTTGGATTGACTTCTTAGTCATAATAACGAGCAGGAGTGTCTATATTAACTAATTTATTTACATAACGAAAGATGTGAAATTAAGAGCTCAATGCTGAACAAAAAGCGCTAGAGGAAGGGGTTGAACCTTCGACCTTGTGGTTAACAGCCACACGCTCTAACCAACTGAGCTACTCCAGCATTCGTCAATTGCATGTTGTTGTCTGTATATATAATTTATTTGGGCATTGGCCATGCCTGTCTTCCCAAATTGACAAATTGACCAAGAGAACACAAGTAAAGTCAGTTGATCTGCCAAGCTCTACCTATCTAGTGTAGTGGTGAGGCACAAAATCTTCATGGAGGAGGTCTGGAGTTCAAGCTCAGCTAGGAACTATTTTTAGGGGGAGGTTTTTCAAGTTTATTTCTGATTTGTTTGTGGGTGTATGTGTTGTAAGCCTCTGGGCAATGAATCAAAAAAAAGTTAGTTGATCTAGTTTCATGTATATTGTTTTAAACTACTTTCATTTTACCCATTGAATTGAAGCCGATTTTTTTAATAATAGAAATATAATAAATAAATTATAAATAAAAATAAAGAGTGGTGCAAAAGCGCAAAAAATAGAATAGGTCGGGGTTGCGAACACCGACCTTTTGAAAAATTCAAAAGGCTGATGTTCACAACACCAGCCAATTGAGAAATTCAAAAGTTAGTGCAAAACCCACTTGTTTAGTTTTTTATTAATAAAAATATTATTAATTTAATTCATGAATTACATTATATTTAGATAATTTTTCATAACAACTTCAACAGCGCTCGTCGGGATCGTAATTAAATTTTTTATCGTCGCAAGCCACCGAGCTGTGGATATTCGAGTCTACTTCCACCGTGTTGAGTTTGATTTGCAATCGGAGAAACAAGCGACTCAGAATTGATTCCGACGCAAATTCATGATAAAAAAAGTTACTAATTAAGATATAAGTTGAATATAGAGCCAAATTTTAGATGCACATTTCTTCGACCGCAAATCGGACTCGACAAGATGGATATAGATTCGAATATCTACAACTCAATGCCTTGCGACGATAAAAAAAACTAATTACGATCTCGACAAGCGCAATTGAAGTTGCTACAAAAAAATATTAAGTATGATTAGCATTTTTTTCTACAAATTTCAGTTACGCTCGACAGGATCATAATTAAGTTTTTTTATCGTCGCGAGTCATTGAGTTGTAGATATCCGAGTCTACTTCCACCGCGTCGAATCTGATTTGCGATCGGAGGAATGTGCATATCAAATTTGGCTTCATCTTCAACTTATGTCTTAATTAGTAATTTTATCACGAGTTTGCGTCAGACTCAATTTTTAATCGCTCATTTTTCCGATCGCAAATCAGACTCGACGTGGTGGAAGTAGACTCGGATATCTACAGCTCGATGACTTGCGACAATAAAAAAAACTTAATTACGATCCCGACGAGCGTAGCTGAAGTTTGAAGAAAAAAATGCTAATCATACTTAATATTTTTTGTAGCAACTTCAGTTGCGCTCATCGAGATCGTAATTAGTTTTTTTTTATCGTTTAAAAAAAAACAAGGCATCAAGTTGTAGATATTCGAGTCTACTTCCATTTTGTCAAGTCCGATTTGCGGTCGGAGGAATGTACATCTAAAATTTGGCTCTATATTCAACTTATATCTTAATTAGTAATTTTTTTATCATGAGTTTGCGTCGGAATCAATTCTGAGTCGCTTGTTTCTCTAATTGCAAATCGGGCTCGACACGGTGGAAGTAGACTCGAATATCCACAGCTCGGTGGCTTGCGACGATAAAAAAATTTAATTACGATTCCGACGAGCGCTGTCGAAGTTGTTATGAAAAATTACCTAAATATAATGTAATTAATGGATTAAATTAATAATATTTTTATTAATAAAAAGCTAAACGGGCGGGTTTTGCACCAACTTTTGAATTTCTCAATTGGCAGGTGTTGTGAACACCGGCCTTTTGAATTTCTCAAAACGTCAGTGTTCGCAACTCCGGGCTATTCTATTTTTTGCGTTTTTGCACCACTCTTTCTTTTTATTTATAATTTATTTATTATATTTCTAATATTAAAAAAATCGGGATTTGAAGCATACAACAAAACATAAATCATTTGTTGTACTTGATCAACTAGGTTCGTACATGTTAGTCTTGCA
The DNA here is from genome assembly GCA_964058865.1 of Eleocharis quinqueflora. NCBI lineage: Eukaryota > Viridiplantae > Streptophyta > Magnoliopsida > Poales > Cyperaceae > Eleocharis > Eleocharis quinqueflora. The sequence goes on from CAXKVX010001551.1 coordinate 55,199, forward strand.
AACTCACTATAGATTGTGTTTTTGAAACACAAATGCTCTTATTAAACATTAATAACAACAAGAACAATGATGAGTGAGACCAGGGGACAAATGTTCTTATGAGAACACTTCCTTTTGCACTAAATATCACAGTTGACAAAGCAGTCAAGGCAACCATCAGCACAAACTGTGACAGCCCTTGTAGATAAGTGAGCCTCAGGGGAGGACGCATGATCTGATGGTTTGATGAATGTGTGCCAACCCATCATAATAAAGTTCTCAGATCTCACAGAAAGGGCATAAAGAGAGAGAGAGAGAGCATTCCTTGGCAACTTCTGCCAAATTCTCAAAAAAAAAAAAAGAGAGAGACAGAGAGCAAATGCAGACAATGAAGTACCAGGCAGCAAGAGACTGAATAGATTGAACCAACAACTTCACGCATTTCTTTAGCTTGTGGGTGATAAGGTACTCGTGACATGATTATAATCATAAGTTCATAAATCATAACATATCCAGTCTCCCACAATGTCTCATCCACATTGAAGTGCTGGAAAATTGCTGACTTTTCAAAGCCCTACCCGTACCCAAAATCCTTCTTTCTCATCTTCCCATCGAGAGAATCGACCCCTCTTTCTCTGTACTCTAATACGCGCATTTATTTTCTACTGTGTCAAAATCGAAAGTTTTGCACTTGGACCATTCTTTACTGTAGGTTTTGTACTAGGCCGAAATATAAATTGCTTGTGAATCATGTGATCAAAAAATTTCATTTTACTCAAATTAGAATGGGCTGCCAGGATTTTGCAATTTGCTTTCCAAAATTCCCGATCCGTACCAAATTCAGTCCTTGGCCAATCACAAAAATCGGAGGTTATATATCTAAACCCTTATTAAGTTTATATGAAGTGACTCGTGCTTCTGATCTTTGAAGATCTATAGAGTATAGACATCAGTATTCCTTGCCTCGTTGGTAACTTGGCAACACAAAAGAGTTAATAAACGAGCCGAGTTCAAGTTCGTCCCAACTCGCTCGAGCTCGGCTCGTTTACACCCCTACCCCTAGCCATACACCCTATTGGACGAAAGCCTACAGTGTATCAGATACTTTAACCAATATTCCATATAAGATAACAATAACTAGAAATAACTAGAAAACTCAACAAAAAATAACATCCTCACGTGAAAACTATAGTTTCAAACAAGGCCCAAAGGAACTGAGCTAAACTGCTAAACACATACACAAAAGATATGACAAGATCCATTCAAAATAACCATATGTAACATAGTGCAAAATTGTTCACAAGCATCTAATAAGAATTAACCATAACAAAAAAATACAGAAACTAAGACCTAGGCTTCTCCTTCTTCTCCTTGAAGAGGGCCAAGAGAGAGACACCGGAAACCTTAACAACCTTGAACCTGACACCAGGGATATCTCCGACTGCATGTCCTTTTCTACCAAATCCAGCAATCAACACCTCATCCTGATATCAAACACAACAAATCATTCAATGCATGAGCACAAAACACCAAATTTATAAATTCTGAAAGCAAACAAGAGAGAAAAGCCCATACATTTTCCTCAATATAGTTCAGGCAACCATCATTAGGCACAAATGCTGCAATCTTCTTCCCGTTCTTAACCAATTGCACACGAGCGCACTTACGGATAGCAGAGTTCGGCTGCTTGGCCTCAATACCACTGCACATTATTAATCAACACTTGTATCAGCATTATGCACAAACAAGTGACTTACAATTACATTCCCAAGTGTGCTACGTGCATAACTTATACATATGCCCTTTATATAACAAGACTAGAATTAGCTGCATAAAACAGGAACCATAGAACACAGAAAAACACTAGTTCACACAATATTAACAAACAATGCTGCTCCAATAGAAAACAGCAACAGAGTTTCCAACAAAACAGACACATGATTGCACCAATACTGCATAAAAGTCTACAAAACATATCACCCTGCTACCAAACCAGCTAGTACCAATTACACAAGTAATCATGATTGTAAAATAGATCAACCATGATTACACCAGTAACTGAAACCATATGTAACATAGTAGCCATGTAGCTAATTCTTAATTATTCTTTTTGTATATTCATGTGAGGGTGTAAGGGGGACGTACATTTTTTCAAGGACGATGCCTTTGGCATGGGAAGAACCGGCAAAGGGCTTCTTCCACTCATTCCCAAGATGGCTCTTCTTGTAGGCCTTGTCAGCCCACCTCTCCTCTCTCCTATGCTTCTTGAGCTTGCGCCCGGCTCCCATTCCACGTGTCTTACTGTTTGTTTTCCAACAACCAACAATTAGCATTCAATTAGTCAGCCCATAGATAATCAGAAACCAGCAACTTACTATAGAGCAGAAATGATGGAGCAGCATGATCAAAGTTCTAATACAGAAGCAGGTGTCAGTCAATTATCAACATCAATTGCTGCTAACAGGACCATAAATACATACCTGAACTGTTCGATTTTGGGTTAGGAGAACAACATAAACAAATTGATGTCATCTGATGCATGCCGGACATTTCATAGTTCTATTTGACATTCATACATAGATAGGCTCTATCACAGTTTTACTGACTCTATAAAAACAAATTATAATAATTTTATGTCGTTTGCCACTATTGACATAAAAATGTATAGATTACTTATTGTTTTGAATATAAGTGAATAAAATAACATTCTTAAAATGTATGCCTCTGATAATATAATACTTAAAACAGTAAATTCAAGAATTAGCAAACCCGGAGGCAACATAATTATTTCGCTTATGAAATGTGTTTTGTGCTAGCGAATCCAATGTCAAGGCTAGCACAGGACCGTCCATAAGCTTATAATCAAACTATACAGCGAGGTTTAGTTTTGAAAATTGTTTTACAATATTCATTCGATGAATAAGTTCATGTGTTAACTACGTCAAAGAAAATCCATGAAAACTACTACTTTGCTAAAATCTCCTGACAAATTAATCAAGCAAAATAAATAAACTAAAACGGATAAATTTAAGTATCTAAGAATGCTACGTACCCCATTTTGGATTGGTAAAAGAATCGACCACTCTAGATCAAAGAGGAGACGAATTAAGCCGCCGGCTATGGAGGGTAGAGTGCACGATTGAGGTATCTAATACAAATTGCGGCGAGAGCTAGGGTTGGGGGTTTTATGCCTCGAAGGAAGGCTTGAATGTGAGCGACGGTTGTGATCAAATCAAAGAGAAAAATAGGGTCAGGAACTCAGATTGAGGCTTGATAATCGCTGGATATGTATAATTACTCTAACTGATGGACCCCACACAAGCAAACTAGTGTTTTCGTTCATTTCGGTTAGGGATGTACAAAATATTTGTGACTCGTGACACGCTCGTGTTTAACTCGTGTTTGAATTGCTAACACCTTGTTCGTTAACAGCTCGAGTTGTTAACGAGCCGGCTCGAGCTGTGACGAGCTCGGCTCGTGTAAGTATCAAACCTTAACGAGTTAATCTGGACCGTCAAATTGGTAATTACCGTAGAGAATTTCACGATTTTATAATTTTATTATGTTTTTAAACCATTTTGTCATTTTTCTTGCAAACAAGCTAAAACGAGTTAAACGAGACAGCTCGAGCGAGCACGAGTCTTGATATATTTTTTTAGAGAAAATCTTTGATTCCCTCATTTAGGGTTGTTGATGGTTGTCCGTTTAATCATTTTTCTTTTCATTTCATGACGATGAAATAATTACGATCTAAGAAATTTATTTCCTTTAAATATCGAAACAGTTAACGAAAATATATTGTTTCGTAGTCGTTTATTTCGTAGTTTCGTTTGTGATTGGGTATTATTAGAATTGTTTTGGTTTCAGAGAAAAAAGGGCTATGCTGAGAGAATGTGATAAGAGAGGAGATGAAGGATTTTATTCTAGTGTATGGTTGGATTTGTTCATCAGTCATCACTAGTTCTTTATTTTCTTTAGTGTGATGAGAGATAAGATAGTTGAAGAGCAAAGGGAAGGAGTTCAGTCGTTTTTTTAACGAAATAGTTAACGAAACAAAATCTCTTAATCGTTCATTAAACAAAATGGCTCTTTCGTGATCATTTCACACGTTTAACAGGTCTACCCTCATCTTTCGTCTCTCACTTTCGTCTTCTGCTCTCTTTTTTGTCTTATTTTTATTTGTCTTATTCATCTTTTGAATATTTTTTCTCTCCTAACTGTATATTTCTTCTTTTTCTTTCTTTTCTCGTTCTTTCTCTTACATCTTTCCTTCAACGAGAGATTCTAAAAACGACGAGAAACTATCAAAACCGACGATCAATTACCACACACAGCAAATGATACGAACAAATGTACAACATCTAATATTAACACTTATTTTAGTAGTATGAACACTTGTTTCAACTAATCTAAACATGTTTTTATTTAGTCTACATTCATTTAGTGATTAACAATATTACTGAAAGTATTTTGTATACCATACATATTTTGAAGTGCACAACATACTTAAAACAGTTAATATGAACACATGTTTCAACTAATATGAACATCTTGTTTATTTGGTTTGCGTCACATTGTGTGATGAACACGAATAGTTACAATTTCAAGTGCATGACATACTTGAAACAGCTAGTACGAACATAATGTCTCAACTAATAAGAACATCTTATTTATTTAATTTGTGCCACATTCTATGTTGAACATTATTAGTTATAGTTTCAAGTGCAAAACATACTTGAAACAACATGTGTGAACATTTATTTCAACTAATACGAATACTTGTTTCAATCAATATGAACACCTTGTTTATTTAGTCTACGCCCCTTCTGTGATGAATATTATTAGTTACAACTTTCAAGTGCAGATCATACTTGAAACAACTAGTATGAATTCATGTTTCAATTAATATGAACACCTTCTTTATTTAGTATGCACTACATTCTATTATGAACATTATTAGTTACAGTTTTCAAGTGCACAACATACTTAAAACAGTTATGACTGTATGAGCATATTGTTTATTTAGTATACGTCTCATTCTGTGATAAACATTATTAGTTACAGTTTTTAAATGCACGTCATACTTAAAACATCTAGTATAAACACTTGCTTCAACTAATATGAACACCTTGTTTATTTAGTATGCGCCTTATTTTGTGATAAACATTATGAATTACAGTTTTCAAGTTCATAACATACTTGAAAAAAGTTAGTATGAACATCTATTTCAACAAATTTGAACACCTTGTTTATGTAGCAAAATATATAGTTCAATGTATCGTTTTGATTAAATTATATGTTTTGTGAACTTTAATTGATCTTTATATCCAAGTCACGATCTTATCTGAATATTTGCATGAGCATAAGCATCATATAACAGCTGAACTGAGCCTTATAAATGTTAAAGAACAAATTCGGAGCATAGCAGCAAATTGAAACTACACAAATAGCAAAAATTATATCTAGTGTTACCAGAGGCGTTGCAATGGGTTAGGAACCCATTATAACGGGTTAAAAGACCAAAAACTAGCCATTAGAGAAGATTAAATGCTTGGAACATTACAACAGAAGAAATAGAGGCGTTATAACGGCTGGGAACCCACTATAACGCGTTGGTAACTCGTTATAACGAGTTGATGTAACGATTGGCTATAAACTGCCTATTTAAGCCTTCTTCTTCTACAAACTTACTCAAATTGCAATCCCTTGAGCGAAATTCAACTCTCATGCAATTACTAAACCAATAACTCTTCCAAAAAAACTCAATAACCTTCCTTACTCCCCAAACCAAGATGTTTCTCAATACAATTCTTGTACTTCTCTTTCTCATGGCACGAAGTCCTCCTAAGTCCCGAAAATTGGTGGCAAAAAGGCAATCATTTCCACTCAAGTAAGAGTTCAGATTGGAGAAGGTGAAGGGTTCGGGCAACAAGTTTGTGAGCATTCACTACAAACAAAGAAGGGAAAGCAAAAGGCCCCTCAAGAAGAACCTTCAAGGCCCATAGAGAGACAAAATTCTCTGGAGATCTCCTCTACAAATCGATTTTTGTTCCGAACTCCAAAAGACTTCAACAATTTTCTGAATAAATTTAGAAATCGTAAAATCTCAAAGCCTTATTTCTGTAAAACAAATGATGAGAATAAGTTAGATGGTCAACCTTGGATTATTATTCGGGACTATATTGAATTTTGACAATGGAAACCAATCATAGATGTGACCTTATGTATCAAGAGTTGCCAATTCGAGTACTATATTTCAATATGAGATCTACAAGTCAACCATGGGAAGTTACAACCAACATATGTGGACAAGAAATATCCATTACCATTGATACCATTTGTGAAGTTTCTGACATCTCAAATGTGGGAGAGGAGGTGTACCCATTTAGGGTTTGACCAAGTGATGCCGATGAATTTGACTACAAAATTTGGTTTGGTGCACACAACAAGAAACAAAAACTAATCGTTACCCACTTCCGGCCATCTATCGTTTAGGGTTTCTATTCATCAACAATATCCTTATCCCGAAAAGCAAAATCAAAACCAATTTGGAGATGAATGAAATGTATCTACTTCAGCATTTGATATGTTTCGACAAGGTTGTCCAAATTCCATACATCATCTTGAATCATATGAAATTTGCATTAACCAATACAATCAAGTCTCTATCATATCCTCATCTCCTTACCCAAATTATGGCATATGTTGGTTTAAGAATTCCTAGAAAAAACCAACCGGCCTTTAAACCCGAAAATCTTGTTAACATACTTGACCCAATGGGATGGATCAAAGAAGGATGCTTTTGGGAACTAAGCAAGAAGTACAAGGTAAATCAATGGATTTTAGCACTCAATGCGGCACCAAACCAATGGAACAATCCGGATGAATGTTTTGATCCCCAATGGATAACCAAGTGGCCGAAAAGAGAAGAAGAGAGGAAGCTAGCTCATCTCATCCTCCACCTAGTTCTTTAATGTCGGAATCAATGGAGAATGTGTATGTTCAACCTCCATTTCAACCTCAATCTCAAGCTCAATCATAACAACATGCCAATACATTTCCAAGACGTCCTCAACCCATAAGATTTACTTTGAAAGGAGTGCAACAACTATCACATCAATTATATGATCTCACGTTGCACGGCATGGAGCACTATAAAGGAGTGTATGAAAGGTTGGATGAAACCGATGCCTTTCAAGAGCAATATCAAGCATCATGAATTGAGAGATATGAGTTTTGGAGTCCATTGCATGAGGGTGATAACCTTTAGACATTGAGAGGATGAGAGTTATATCTAGTAGTAGTTTTTTTTTTAAGTTGTAATTTGTTATTCTTCGTTAAAGACTTGTCTTTTATATACTCATGTTCTTGTATGTATTTTTTTAGTATTTTCTATATGCCTTTTGATGATATTGCTCTCATAACATAACCCAATTCCTTAATTGGAAAATCTTATTGAAGTTAATGAATTGTGCAATACTTGAAAATTTTATTTTATTAAGGGGGAGTAATATAAAATTACTTGACTTGTATTATTATATATATATGTGTTAAATTCAGGAGGAGTTTGATTGTTTGAGCCTTTTGCCATTATTTGCAAAAAGGGGAAGAAATGATGATGTACATCACTTGATATGCACATCTCAAATGAATTTGCAAATTATCAAAAGGAGAGTTTGTTGGATTAACTCATCTCTTATTTGACAATTTGCAAAACAATTAAGTAATAACCTTGCACATGAGTTTTGGTGAAGATGCAGGTAAAAATAGGTACATACTGATGTCAAACAATGCTCAAACATGTCATAGACAAGTCAAGACATGCTCAAGTCATCAAGGAAAGACTTCACAGTGCCAAACAGAGCACATCATTATCATAACGCTTCAAAACCCGTCACAACGAGTCAGCAACCCGTCATAATGGGTGCCCAACCCGTCACAATGGGTCAGGAGGAGAGAGAGACAACAACAGTTGAAGTTTCCCGAGTGCAGCGTTACAGTAACGCTTGGTCAAGGCATCATAACACCTCCCAACCCGTTATAATGAGTTTCCCAAGCGTTATAACGAGTTCCTGCAAAGATTGGCCCATATGATAGTTGCACAAGACAAGAAGGGCATTTCTGGAAATTGCTTAAGGCATTATAAAGCCTTTTCCAATGTGTTATGGAGTATGTGTAACGCCAGGAGTTATTTGAAGGTTCCAAGATCTCAAGAGGTGCCCAGTCTATAAATGATGCAGAAACGAACCAACAGGATATCAAAGACTCCCCATAAGCTTCCAAGCATCAAATTGAGCACAACAAATAGCCTAATTCAAGTCTCCTCCAACTACCTAACCTAGAGAGCATTAGGATAGCTTTCATTCTCTTATTGTCAATTTGAGAACAAACTCTTAGCTAGACTTTAGCCTTTGGTGCACCACATTTGTGTTGTCAAGTGGTGCATCATTGTCCTTGATTGTGTTGTCAATCGGACCTTTTTATTGTGTAGTGTGGTGTTGCCCCATACATTGGTATAGGAGAAGAAGACTGACTAACTTGTTTAGAAGAAGTCAAAGATCGGCTCCGCACTTTGTAAAAGAACACTCATTTTATAGTGAAATCGACCCGAAAAGAATATTTTGTTCCAGAAGATTCGTAGACGTTAGCCTAAGTTGAGTGGTAGGCCGGACCACGTTACATGACGTGTTCTCTTGTTCTCAATTGATCTCTCTCTTCACTCACACACACTCTCTCTCTCTTTATTACTCTGCTCTTTGTTGATTTGTGATTTGCTCTATTACTTCTAGAAATTGCTTGCTCTATTTCTTGACTATGTGATTAAGGTCTAAAAGCTTTTAATTTGAAATTATAGATTGAAAACGCTTCCGCCTATTAAATTGACCTTAATCTTGCGCTTTAAGCCCCAACTCTAATTCTAACACACATATCGGAGATTAGAAAGGCTTAAGGTCATTGGATATACCGGTTCTGATTTCTGAGAATGCATGAATAACACGAAGTCAACTTTAGGATACATCTACATGATGGCAGGCGGCGTTGTATTGTGGAAAAGTGCTAAACAAACATTAATAGCACCTTCCACAATGACAGTCGAGTTTATAGCATACTACGAAGGCTCAAATCATGATGTGTGGCTCAAGAATTTTGTCATTAGGCTGGAAGTAGTCCTTTCTATCAAGAAGTCGTTGACACTACTATGTGTTAACAATTCAGTCGTATCCTATGTGACCAACAATAGAAGCTCAACTAAGTATAAGTACATAAATATCAAGTTTTTGGATGTAAAAGAGAGAGTGCGGAACAATGAGTTGAAGATATAACATATAGGTACAGACTCCATGCTTGCAGATTCATTGACAAAAGTACTACCACCTAAGAAGTTTCATGAGCATGTTGCTCATATGAATGTAGCTTATTTTTAGGATAGTTTAAGGAAAAATACGAGAGTCTAATTTTATTTTTGTTCTATGCTATGTAATTTGTAATAAGTTATAATAGATGCAAATTATATTTTGAATTTCATTGTTTTCTCTCACTTTTTGATCTCACAAAAGTAAAGAATAAAGATGACTCATTTGGAAATAGGCATGTATAATCACACTTTTGTGTAATTTCTGAATTATATGTTCAGAATCTTATTAATGTCATCCAGCTGTATTTGTCATTGTGACTTAAGTCGAAATAGCCGAAAAGAAAATGGTAACATTTCTTAAGTCCATTGTTGGTACAATTGATGGACCAAATTATTTAAGAAGTATCAAAAGAAAGATAGAAAAGTTAAAGTAATCAGCAGATTCGAATATATGATCGCACTTGTCCATGTGAAAGATTGTTAAAATTGAGACGTCAAATCCAATAAATAAAGTTGGGACTGGGAGTTATATGATTAATATATCGCATAATGTCACTAATATTACGAAGAGTAATATGAGATATGCCATAAATGTGATTAACTAATACAATGACATAATACGTACTTTGCTAAGATTTTGGATACAAATACATATGAAATTTAATGTGAATTAATTATAATTGTTGATGAACCGATTATGATTAATGAAACTAATTCAAGTGTTAAATATAATATTAAAAATATTATTTGGGCTAAAATCAATTGAATTAGATCAAGAACCAAGCAGAACAGTGAAACATCAAGTCTACTGGGACCGCAATGGCCCTCTTTGCAGCCACAATAGAATAGGACTGATTTGGAAAGAAATCTATTGATTTCAACCTAAGTCAATTGCGATCGCAATGGCTCCCTTTGTGATCGCAATGTAGTAGTCTGAAGGCAAAAATCCTTGCCTTATTTTGCTCATATCTTTCTCACTTGTACTCCAAATAATATTAAATTTTGTGTGCGTGTTTACAGCAGTAAATAACACAATTTGGAAAAGAATTGGAGAGAATTTGATATCAAATATTCCAAAGAATATTTGCTATTAATTATGGTATCTTTCTAAGATACATTTTCACTAGTATAAAATATGCTGGGTCTCCAAGCATTACTGGCATAATTTTTCAGGACACATGTCATGTGATTAGCCTCTATTATCATCTCCATTACAGATAATTATCTCTAGGAAATTCGTGACCTAAGAGAAAAGGTTAAGGCATCTGGAATTGCTTGAAAGGACTCATCAGCGATCGTTCCGAGGTTCTGCCCGACCATCTTCACCGACTCCTTTGAAGTTTCTTGAGAGGCAAAGAAGGGATAACGTAGAGATGGAAAGTAAGTAAAGCTTTCGCTCGTATTTTATTTATCTTATTTATTACGAGAAGTTCTTTTGAATTGTAATTGTGTAGATTATGATCTCGGTAATTTCTACTGAACCCTAATTATTGAATTGCACCAACAGTGTTCTCTTACTTTCTTGCTCTTATTCTCTTTTTCTCTACTTTTGCATACTTACTTGAAATTGTTCAATTGCTCTATTACTTGCTTGATTGACTTAACTAGGTGATTAAGGTTCAAAAGTTATACTTTATTTTTTTTAAGATAGGTACTAATATACTTCTCTTCCACTCATCAGACATCTTGTTTGACCGGAAAATATTATTGAACAACTTGGTGATCCATACTATTGTGACGTCTCCAAGACATCTGCAAATCTTGAATATAATGCTATTAGGCTCTAATGTCTTGTCTGCTTTCTTTTTTTAAAACTTCCTTTACCTTCGACTCCTGAATTCTTTGAACAAATCGCATATTAGTGTCATCAAAGGAGCCGTCTAGCTCAATCATATTGTTTTCACTCTCCATTGAACAACTTATTAAAGTATCCTCTCCATCTATTCTTAATATCGTCGTCTTTCACTAAAAGCCTATCAGTCTCATCCTTGATGCATTTGACTTGGTTGAAGTCCCTCGTCTTTCTCTCTAGAAAAAACTCGAGTTGACTCGTAACTCATTAATTAACTCGAATTTACAATCCAGTTTGCTTAAATCTTATAAAATTATATCGTTTATGCATTGAAACATCTAGAGCTAATTATACAAGAATAAAAATCAACTACAATTTATATCAATATAAAACAGAAGAAAATTATGAAAAAAGTTAAAATGAAGATATCAACATATTACATGTCATGTTAGGAGAAAAGTACGTGCAATACAATAATCTGAGTGAGCTGACAATAGCTCGAACTCAACTCGTAAATTATACTAGCTACACAGCTCGAGTTCAGATTAGCTCGAGTTAAATCTGAGCGAGTTACTAGTCATGAGCTTTTTGTTCAGCTGTAATCACGAAATTTGTATTAGTTTATTGTAGCAGCCAAAAACTAAAGTTATATTTACCGTAGAAATTCCGGATTCTAAGAGCATCTCTATTTCTGAAATCCTTAGAGTTTCTAATCTGATGTGGCAGTTTGTAAACGAGTTTTAAGAATGTAGATGAGTATTTCTAGCAATTTTACTCTAAAATTTCTTATTTAGTAACTTTGTTTTAGAGTTTATAAACTCTGACGTGACTTAATCATTGGCTAAAAATGATCGGTCTCCCAGATTATTGATAGTATTTGCTGACGTGACAATTAAAAAATTCTAACTTTTTAGTTTAAGAGATGAAAAATTTTAAAACTAAAAAAAATTAAAATTTTAAAACGAACATGACAATTATTTGGAATCTAAAAGAGATAAAAATAGTCTAACGACATATGCTTTTGACGTATATGACCCACTGACTTTGACTGATATATATAATTATTTCACTGATTTGACTGAATGGATAGTTCAGTAGTTCTCGCATATCAGTTTAGATTTTGTTTATTAGACGAATCCAGCTTTTTCCAATGCGAGCACAACAATTTTATTCACACCATGCGTCAGCGTTTACTCGGATCTCACGGTCGTCGATCAACCACTAATTCTCTATGCCTCTTGGCCTGGGCTGGGTAGCACTATTCGGTGCGCTATAACAGCGCCTCGTCAGTTTCTACTTTATAATAACAAGATTCCAGACAAATACTCTAGCACTAGGCTACTGGCAGCTGCATAAAGAGCGAAGAGCGAAGAGCGCAGAGACGCAGAGTTCGATCCAATCTGATCTGATCCTCATCAACTTCCAAGGCACAGGTAAGAACCTCTCTCTCCTTCCATTGAAATCGTTTTGCTTGTTTAGGGGAACCGAGATCAAAGCTCTCTGGATTTTGTTTCGGCATTTTCCATTAAGTTCAGAATCGCTGGAATTGTGAATTTTGTTTGCTTTAGTCTTGGTACGGTTAATTACTTTTCTCAAGGAAATTTACTAATTTATCATCTGTATCAGTTGTAATAGTCTTTTCGAGGCTTAAGCATTCTAGCTGGTGGATTCGTTGCTTCTTTAGATACGTAATTTAAGCTAGTTGTATCTGCTCCAGACTCCAGTCATGCGTTAATCTGTTGTTCCCATACTTGAACTTCTGAAATCAAGGAAACCAGAGAACTATTATCTAAACTAGACTTCTCATAGATACCCTTTCCCTTTTATTAACTGCCAATTATTATTGTTGCCCATTTTGTATGTTAATAGTTAAGAAGGCTAGTTCATAGATTGAGGCGATATCATTTAAATTTTCAAATGTATATTAGACTATGTGTTTTGTATCAATCAATATCATTTTATAGTTCTCTCATCAATTTTTTTATTTATTTCTATTGTCACAGATTACAACCCTAGAAGAAAGGTGGAAAATGGCAGTGTATTACATGAATGGTCCTATTCGGTATGTCATTGAAGACAATTTTGGGGAGTATTTAGATGAACATGATGATGTTTCTCTTGCTGAAGTTTTGCAAGATCAGGTACAAACTTTGTTATTGTTGCTATTATTTCTAGAAAAATTGCAGTCGTACTTTTTTGAGGATGTTTAAATTCACAAATTGTCATTTCTAGTTCTAGTTAGTTAAGTTTATGAAATTTATCATCTCTCTTTTTCCCTAGGAAAATGTTGTTATGTCAACCAACATATGCAAGCCAAATTGCTTTGTAGTTTATTTTACTCTGTTAGAAAAGGGTTAGTACAAAAAATAGTGTAATTTGAATTAGTGGATGAGAATAGAGCAAAAATACTGATATTTGGTTAGTGTGAAAATAGTGTTAACCTTGTACTATTTGGGTAAATGGATTTGATAATTAGAACAGTGCTAGAGGGAGTGAATGATTTAATGATTTATTTCTTTCTTCTCAACTATTTCTTTTTTTCTTTTTCATAGGCTGTTTACTTTTTTAATTGAGCATAACTTTTTTCAATTCGTGCATTTATTTATTTGTTGAATTAATTGAAAAAATATATGATTACTTAATTTAACATATTGTACATGCCACCATTGCATTAAGATTTAAAAAGAAAATTACATTTGTAGAACAAAAAAAGTAAAAACATGATAAACCATATTTCAAAATACCAGTTGGTGCAAGTGAAAAAAGATTATCCCAGTAATTGCACACCAGAGATACCAATTGACACATCAAACTTCCAATAATGGCACAGCGAGTAATATAGTCCAACAACATTGCAAACCGTACTTCTAATTGAAAATTTCTTACGGTATTGGCTTGTTGTACAAAACTAGTATTGCTGATAATCCCTAATAGTAAAGGTACAGAGTACCAGAAGAACAAACTTGTTAGTATTGAAAATTTCCTAAATACCACCGTAATCTCATTATTGATTCTTAAAAATACACATTTTAAATCATTACCCATAATTCTTCCTAAAGTCAATTACAATAAAGCAAATATCTGAAAGTAAATAAAAAAGATTGATTCAATGGATCAACATTTTCAAGTTCAAATTGGTCCCATACAGGTTGCATCTATAAAAAATCATTGTCATACAATTTTTTGTTTACCACTGCGAAGAAGACAACTGAAGGTTGACAAGGATACCAAGAGTAGAGAGAGCGCCCGAGGCATAGGGCAGCAGGTGGTGGCGGCTCGAGAGGGGAGAAAAGGTAGGCAATTTGGTTGTCTAGTTAACCGTCGTGGCACAGAGAGATCATGTGAGGATGGAGATTTGTGGAGGAAGGAGGGCAACGCGTCTTCTGTCTCCTTTCTTTTCTTTGTCATGAGAAAAAGCAAGGAGACAGTTGAGAAGAAATGGATAAAAAAAGAATTGATGACTCGTTTTTTAAGTGCAGCAGCTTCCAATTTTGTTATTCCTATGTTTTTGACGGGTTAGTGGGTTAGCAACTGTTTGTGCTGTTCTGAAGACCGGCCGATGCAGTAAGGCCCAAGGGGGGGACCCCCCCCCCCCCCCCCCCCGGAACTTTTTTTTTTGCAAACTATATCATACAATTTGTCATTTTTAAAAAAAAAATATGCTTATGGTTTGATTTTTTTTTTTAAATGTGCCTCATTTTTCCGTCTCCTGGAAAAAAATTATAGAGGTTGCCCTTCCCTGACGGAAATCTTGTATCTGCCCATGTCTGAGGAGCTTTATTTTACGTTTGGATTACATCCAATTTTGGTTACCGGTGCTGTTCCAAAAATAGATATTTCGACAGAATCCAAACACCTAAGATACTTGTCACATCTGGTTGACCTACAAAAGGCTATGCTTTCTTTCCCAGCTATCAGGAAATACTGTCGCAATATGACTCCTACAGTCTCTGTCAGAATTACATGTATGGCATTGTGAATGATTGATATGTTGTAGAAACAATCTAAATTTGCAGATGGTACTTGGTCATAAGTTTTGTTGAACTGTTGGGGCTGGAAAGGTACATTTCCTACTACCACAAAAGAAAACACTGTCATGCCATGAAGGCAAAGAAAATAGCGAAATACAATTCCAGCTTCTTGTTTTACTTAAAAAAGTACATCATACAGCCAGCAGAAAAAGATCAACAAGAACTTATTATCATTACTTTTGGAGAGGAGCCATTTTGAGTCTTATCTCTTAATTGACTTTTTTCAATAGGAAATAGTGTATGAATCTTTGCAAAGCAATGGGCAAGTTAACAGCAGTAGAACTACCTCCAATACAAATACACAGTCTGGCTCTTTCGAAGACCAAAATCTGAGAGAAAAGAGTACACCAAGATACATGCATCTTAACACTCAACTGGCAAATGATGAAGCACTAGCTAAGGAGTTGCAAGACATGGAAAACCAGCTTCTTGGTATCTCTTTTGATGGCACCAACTCGTCGCACTCTGGTAAAAATAGTTTGTTGGTGGCCCTTTAAGCTCATTTTAGTCAAAATTGTTTTTTTTATCTTGACTTGTAGGTAATCCTATTTCCTGTAACTGTTATAACTGTTCTAAAAGTTTCTGAAATGCCTAAATTAGAATCTATTATTTATTTATTTCCAATTAGAGATGAATTAGGCAGTACCTGAAAATTGTTCTTGTGTATTACTGACAATAGGAGTTGTTAGGAAAAAAGCTCATTAGATTGCATCAGTGTCTATGAATGAGAATATCTGAAAAGTATCTTAAAACGCGAAACCATAAAAAATCCATGATTGTGGCACACACGCACCCTAATCTTTTAAAGGATGTAAGGGAAATGGAGGTGTATTTTGTTGTAGGAACATGATAAGGAGAGATTGCCTAATTAATCCTCTTATATTGTAATTCTTTAATTTAAAATGTTGAAAGTCCTGTCATTACTATACATTTTGTTTCTAGGAAGATCACCAACCGTGGCAGCCACATCGAACCCAAGAAGCACCTTGCCCCACATAGCTGCGCAGGTCTGTCTTCTATTTGTTTTTGGTTTTTCCTTCGTATGATTTATTTTTCTTTTCTTTCCATATAGAGTTCATTTTAAAGAAAACATGTTGATATGACTTGCAAGGTAAATGCACAGGCTCCAAGAGACGACGGCATTGACCCTGATAGTATGACTTATGAGGTGCATGTTTCTTAAATTTTAACTATTTCTATCATATACTAGGGAATTTGTGTAAACACCGTGCACTATCCAAAATTTTGCTTCACTGTTCTTAAGTTCTCAGTAAAGGGCAGCCCGGTGCACGTAGCTCCCGCTTGCGCGGATCTGGGGAAGGGTCGGACCACTTGGGGTCTTTGTACGCAGTCTTTCCTTGCATTTCTGTAAGAGGCTGTTTTTACGACTCGAACCCGTGATCTCGTGGTCACAAGGCGACAACTTTACCGCTGCGCCAAAGCTCCCCTTCTCTTAAGTTCCCAGTAATTGCATGAAAACTTTATAAGAAACAAGTCAATACAATTGGTTTCTTGTGATGCTTTTACATAAGACATTCAACGATACTACTAAAAATGAGATTTGATGGTACCCTATATGACATAATTTGTATATATTGGGGTCCTTCGCTTAACACATTGATTGAGTTATTATATACAAGTATTAATGAACAGTCAATTAAATTGTAATTCTCGTGTCTTTAGCAATTGTGATAATACCGGCAGTTTTGATTTTCCTGTAAAATGCAGTGATCTTTGTCAGTTCTCTCTTTTGTTTTAGCACTTCATGACATATCAAGTTGTTATTTTTCTTTTCTGCAAGGAATTGCAACAATTAGGAGAAGTGATTGGTACTGAAAGCAGAGGCCTGTCTCACGACCTGATAGAACGTCTACCAAAATCAACTTATAAAACTGGCAGAATATTTTCCAAGAAGGACAAGCATGAAGAGTATGTGTTAAGCAGTCCTAAGTTGAACTATTATCTATGTACCATCTATATTTCAAGATATTGCACTCCAATTTTAACAGTGTATAAGATTGTTAATGATTAACTATTTTGTTATTTTTGCTCATGTTGATGTTACTCTTGAACTATAGTTTTGGTCCTTTTCTTCTCTGTTACAATAATGTTTGTGTTGTTTACAGGTGTATTATATGTTGTATGAAGTATGAAAGCAAGGAGAAATTGATCACATTGCCTTGTAATCACAAGTACCATATGATTTGTATCACAAAATGGCTCAAGATCAACAAGGTAACTTGTTCAGTGTTTATTTAAATCGATTGCAGTATACATGTGTTTAAGCTATGTTTGTTGACACTTGACAGTAGTGGTTTGGACTCTTAGATTTTTCATGCCTTGCAAATACCAGACGTTTCGTATTGGAACAAACCTGACCTGTATCAGGATTGTTAGAATACCTACATTTTGGTGGGTTTCTATATCTGTTTTTCCTTCAAAATTTAGTAGTTGCATGTCAATACAGGCCGAAGTTGAGATTTAAGAAAGAACATAGTTAGATTTCTGTTTTGAAGTGTACCAGCAGGCCATACTGCTCTTGATAGTTTGGCAAGATATACCACCACTGTCAGATATACCACTGTTGTTTAATATTAAGCCTTGTAGACTTGTAGTGGCATTTTGATGTCATGAGGTTACCATCATTCCCATAAGTCATAAGAAAAAGTGTTAGTTATTTTACGATTTTTACCTATTTTGGTTGGCAGACTTGTCCTGTGTGCAGTAAGGAGGTATTTGGCTCCTAGCAGAATTCTGCAAGAATGCTTATTAGAGTTTAGTACCAGCTTGTACATTTTTCCCACTAAGCCAAGTTCAGTGAAGCTTCGAACTTCCTTGCATTTAAGTTTTTTGTTTTTGATATCAGGAGAGATTAACTACTAATTAAGCGTTTGTTAGCATGGTTGCTTTTGGCTGCAGTTTCTTAATTTTCTCATGTTTAATTTTGTATAATTTGTAATGACTTGGAACAAGCTGTTTGTTTTATATATATGTATTATTATGTTTTATGGAACAATTATTTTCCCTTTCTGATGCGATGTAGTGGACTGAGTTCATACTCTTTTTAACTTCTCTTTTGTGGATATTCTTCAGCTTATTTGGGAAATGATTGGGTTGCATACTACAATTGGAGAAAACAATACTGTAATCCAGCATGTAAATCACACAATGTTTCTAGATATTGGTAGCTGAAGAATCCAAACAAGTTGATGGATTTTTTTTGTGGTATGTCAAATAAATATTGGGCGAATCATATGTCCTTGTCATTTTCTCTTGATGGGGAGTTGGATAAGTAGTTGCAACTTGCTAGCGTGTTGTCTATTTTTCTTGTTTTGATAACTAGCATCATGCAACTGCAGCCAAGAAGGCCACCTTCCAAGTCTCAGTTTAAATGGAAAAGAGAGAAATTAAGAAAAAACATGGGAATGGTCTAAAAACTAGGTTGGTTTTGAGAAAGCACCATTTCAGAATAAGAATTTAATAAAGAAGATGTCAATAAAGAAAGAACAATAGGTCAAGTATAAGCAACTGGCTCATCTGTTGCCGCGCGGCACATGTGTTGCACGCTTTTAACGACTCAGATTTCTCCAAGAATTGATCGATCGTTCATGATAAACTGCAGTTTTTTAAAATGGGGCACAAATCTCGATGTAATATATTCCAATCGCGGCACCAGATCCCAACTCTGTATAAACCTACTTTAAGCTTACACAAAGTCATCTAACGTGTTGGAGACACCACGTGTTTCACGTGTAAATTTCTTTACCAACTATATTTAATATGTCATATGTCCTCCTATCGTTTTGGTTCAATGCTGTTGAGTGTGTATTGAAATGCATGGTCCACTTTTATCGCGTTGATAGTAACGGTGGGTACTTAAAAAACAAAGGTACATGCATTGGGATCTAACTAGACTGTGCTATAATGCTATTGCTGCACTAAAAAAACACACAATCGCTACCAAACACGATGCAGGGCTATTTATTTTCGTAGTTTTCAATATGGCACCATTGATATAAATGACGAAAATGAAATAATTCGAGAAAACATAAAACATAAATATTTTCGTATTCAAGGATTTAGACTGTTCGAGGATCACGTCTAGACGTACCATTTGCACCGTTGAATATCTTAACTGTCCGCCAATATAAAATGACTTTTAATAGCGGTTGAAAAATCTCTTTAATATCAGACTAGAGTGTATTGTAGTGAGGCTGTTAAAGATTGAAGCAACGTATTAAATGTTGAGATTTTATACCGGGTGGAAGTAAAGATCTGCTATTAAAGGCAACCTTTTTATATCAGGTCTAGTGGAAGAGCCGCTACTAATTGTCACATTTTATAGCGGATCCTGCACTCAAACCGATATTAAATGTGACATTATATCGGACGTTTCCAACAACCCGATATAAAAGATTTTGAAAAAAAAGAATCGATAGCTGCGTGAATGACAACTTCAATTTGACAAGCATTTGTTGCGAAATAAACTGATTTGGCATGTGTTTTTTGCAGATATGTTCGTTTATAAAATATAATTAAAAGAAAGCCTTACTTTTTACAAATATGTCATTTTGTTGTTGTAATTTATTTCTTCTTTGTATATATGTTGTAATATATCATTTTAAGGCACTTATTGGTGTATTTTTTTGGCAAATATGTTTTTTCTGTAAATTTTTTTTTTACCAACAACCTAATTTTATTTTTACAGCAAACAGTTAAAGAAGTTGTCAAAAAAATTAAAGAGATGAATGACGGCAAAGAAAACGTAAATGCTCACAAGTTTATCATTGACAACGAAAATTGATAGAAATAATTGAATAAAAAATACTTAAAGGCTAGGTTGCCCGGATACTCCAAAATCATGCCGCACCGCGTATCGAATACGTATCCGACGCGGATTTGCGTGCGATACGGGTGCGATACGCACCGGATACTCCACGTGGCGTATCGCATTATTTTAATATTGGGATACGGCAGGATACGGCTCGGATACGGCATGATACGGCACAGGATACGACTGAGATACGGTTGGGATACGTTTCACTACACAACAGTCAGTATTTTGGTCATAAGTTCTTCATCCGAACTCCGATTAAGCTGATTCAAAGTGCGTTGGAAAGCTATGAAAGAGCTTTATAATTGGCTTATCATCTAGGATATTCTATCTCTTGATTTCTACAGTAAAATATACTAAATTATAGCAGTATCTTGAATTCTTACAGAACAAACTTAATTTAATCTTAATTACTTCTAAAACCTACATAGCAATATATATTATTGTTTTAGAACAAAATACTGGATAACATGCATCTATAGTGGTAGTTGAATGTAAACAAAATCAAACATTTTAATATATAATGTGATTTTTTATTATTATTCTATATATACTCCCGTATCCTAGTTTTTAAAAAATGACGTATCCCCGCACCCGTATCGTATCGGATACGATACCCGCACTCGTGCAACATAGCTTAAAGGTGATCTTGAAGGAGTAAAATGATGGAAGAATTCTGTTGGAATAAGGAAGAATGAGTGAGAGCTAATGTCTTTTATAGAGAAAGAAAAATGTGAGAAGAAAAAGATGGACTTGATCCGTATGGAATCTGTGTTTGTTTGGAGTGTTGGATTGAGAAAAATGAATGGTTGGATTGAGACGAAATGGAGATCCGTGAGAAGAGAATTTATTATCCAAAACTTTTTATAGTCGTTGCTTTGAAGCAACCGATATTAAAACTTTTTTATACCGGGTGCTTGCACAAGTTCAGTATTAAAGGTGTTGTTTTTATAGCGGGGAAACTGGACACCCACTATTAAAAGTGTATCTTTTATATCCGGGGTTATGGACAACCGCTATTAAAGGTTTTTTGCTGCTTTTCCGATTTTTTCGTGCATCTTTTTATATTCAAATTCAGTAAAAATCCATTATTGAATTTTAAAATTATCACTGATTCTTTTAACAACGATTGTTTTGTAGAACATATATAAAATATACAATATTAAAACCTTTTTTTTAGTAGTGTGACTTATAGAATTACCCCCAAAGAGTAACTCACTCGAAAAAAATAGTTGGGAAATTTGAGGAAGACGACCGTAACAACTCGTCTTGAAGAGAAAAGATTTAAGGATTGATCCAAACTGAGAATACTGTACCTAGAATGAAACTGAGATCTACGAGAGGCAATTTCGAACTCTCCTATCCCTATTTCTAGTCTTAAGACCTACTGGAGGTGATTTTTGGTTGGTTTCCTCGAGATCCTCCATTAATCTTGAGACCAAAGGGATTCATAACTGAAAAGCATATTATCCTTAAAATGTAAATGTGATATTATCCACAACTTGATGAATTTCAAGAGAGATTAGACAATGAAAGAGACAAATCGTCGTCTCAAAGTTGTGGATTTAGCACGAAGATTTTTTTTTTTTTAGAAAAACATGAGGATCAAATCTTCAAATTTCATTATAATTCGATCATATAAATGTGATATTTTGAATTATAGGAAGAAAATGAGAAAATAATACACAAAACAAAAATATCAAATAAAAAGAAATATAAAGAGTTACACAACAAAACAAACAAAAATCTAAATTTTGAGAAGACGATGCTTCTCAATCATCAACGAGCTCCCAATATATACATCGTTTGTCGCGTCATTTCATCAATCAACTATCTTGAATAAATCTCATGATCATTTGTACATCGTAGTTGGCCTTATAGTTTCATTTCTCTTCAAAGATGATTAGATAAATGTCAAGCTCTCAATTTTATTGTGGATCACAATATCAACTACAATATACATGCATTCAATTATGTATACTCGTGTGGATGAGTACCAGCACATCTCAGATCTTTGACTCTTCTCGTCGAAACATCTCGTTCAGTTGTGCTTGTAGAAGCTCGCACCGCCACATGACCTTGCTGGATCTTTGAGGAGTCGTTGCTAAACCTCTGAAGATCATTGTCGCACATCTACAACTACATTAGGTGTTGTAGGTTGCGGATCTCCTCCTGTTAGGGTTTCGATTTTCTCCTTATGACCGCCTCCACAACGAGTTGGAGCTCGGTACCGTCGTCTATGCTCACTGCTGAGGAGAAATTCATGGGGTGAAGCCGACATGAAGGAGGAAGGAGAGGGAAAAAGGGGTGGAAGGGGAGGTCGAGTGGAACGAGAGGCAACTACTGGGAGAAACTCGTGGTGCGATTTCCCTTTTTTTTCCTTCACTGCTGATAGCTTTGAGAGAAAGCAAGGTCAAGTCGGAGCGAGATGCGGTCACTAGAAGAACCCGTTGCACGATGTCCTTCTCTCTCTCGTTTTTGACAATGATTTTCTCTTAGCTTTGATGATGACATAACAATGACAAAGAGGAGGTGAAATAAATAAAGAGAAGAAAAGAGAATAGAGAGGGACGCGAGGGGAGGCCAGTGACGCGACCTCCTCATCTAGAATTTTGGTTTTTTGGATTTCGCATGTTTGAGTTTTTTGTGAGAGTTGGAATAGAAAAACACAATCTAGATATCTTTCATGGAGATGATGGAAGAAGCACGATTGGCAAACATTTTTTCCTGTGTAAGAAAAATTGAGGATCTGTGATGCCACATAAGTAGTCGCATGTTGAGCCTTCGCAACGTGCCTTATGGAACTCTTATTTAGTGACACTCTCAATTATTGGTTAAATTGATAAGAAGTTTTGAAGAATTATGTGTGGGTAAAGATATTATGATTTATGTTTCTCCATATTAAAATGTCACTAACGATCAATTCTTGTATTTTCTTTAAAGACTTTACTATTTCAGAGATGTGAAAGTTAGTTAATGTAATGCTTACCAATCGTACAATATTAAAAATATAAAACTTTTTTGGATAAAAGCTACCCCAAGTTAGGGTGCCGACTTCCCATTGAGATGAAAGCAAATTACAAAATAAAAGATGTCTTTGGTAGAATACCGGTACACAAGCTTTGTACCAATAAACTGCCGAAAGTAAAAAAAGAAATTACAACTAGAACACTTTTATTTGACTGCCTATTACAATAAAGACACTAAGCAAAAATGCATTAACATCACAAAATCGTAAAATTTCTTCACATGAACTAATCCTGCAGCTCTTATATATCCTCTAGTTCTTCCAAAATTCTTCACTTCTCATATAACCTGTACTTGTTTATTGAATTTAGTCTAACAAATCCTCATCCTCTTGGCTATTGTTATTATCTCCAATGTTGTTATTAACATCAATCTCATGTTGTGCTTGATTAAGAGCTCTTATTTGCTGCACTTGATTACCTCTATAGGCTGTCCAAAATCGGTGCAAGTATCTAATTATATTATAAATTGTTATGTCGAGTTGTAATACCTTATTCTGAAAAATTATACCATTTCGTTCATTCCATATAACCCATACTAAAGCAGCTAGTATATTTCCCCCTTTCTTCCTATTTTCTGAATTCATAGTGATTATAGAATGCCATAAATCTTGTATTGAATTTAAATTTAAAACTATACCATCTACCTCACTATGCTTTACCATCATCCATATTCTATTTGTAAAACTACAATTTATAAATAAATGTTCGACGGACTCATCATCAGTGTTACATAAAGCACAATTTGGTTGAACTAATATACCTCTTTTAATCAAATTATCCCTAGTCAATACTCTATTATTTAGGACTAACCATAGAAAAAGTTTATATTTTAATGGAGTATTTATGTTCCACACTGTTTTACTGGTATTTATTTTAATGCCACCTGTATTTAAAAAGGAATACATTGACTGTACTAAGTAAATACCATTATTCTCTAATTGCCATATTGATGTATCACTAGTTTCAGAGAAATGTACATTTTGTATTAATATTTGCAATTGTTCTTTTTGTATTCTCATTTCTGTACTGCAACCTCTTGTTAGATGTAAATAAATCCTTCCATTATTCCAAACTTTATCTAATGTTATATGTTCCATCCTTGTTTTTTGAAAAACTAGAGGGTATTGTATTTTTAATGCACAATTTTCATACCAAATATCATGCCAAAAGTCTATTGTTTTTCCATTTCCCACTAACCTTTTATTGTTAATTCTTATAAAATGTGCACATTTACTAACTCCAGTCCAGAAATAGGAAGCATTTTTTTTAAAGTTATTATATTTAATCCTTATAATTTGTTTCCACAGATTATCATAAGGTTGGTATAAAAAGAGCCATGCCCACTTACAAATTAATGCCACATTCATTTGAGATAAATTAAGAATACCCCACCCTCCAAATTCTTTTCTTCTACACGGTCTATTCCATTTTACTAAACTAATTTTCTTCTTATTTAAATTATCTGCTCCAGACCACAAAAAATTTCTTCTAATTTTGTCTAACTTTTTTTCTACCCAAATTGGCATTTTATATATTGAAATATAATAAAGAGGCATAGAGGAAAGTAATGAATTAACTAATACTAATCTTCCACCTAGAGATAGCATTTTCCCTTTCCAATTAGATAATTTAGCTGCAATTTTATCAATAAGTTTTTGCCAATCTTCAGAACTTGGTTTTTTCCAATTCAGAGACTGTCCAAGATATTTAATAGGTAATTTTTCAATTTTACATCCTAAAATATCAGCATAGTAATTTCCTTCATGCTTTTCTAGATTTAGTGGAATAACCTCAGTCTTATGGTAATTTATTTTTAAACCAGTTAGGCCTTCAAATGTTTTTAACAACCATTTCAGATTTTGAAGCATCCTTGCCTCTGCTTTAATGAAAATCAAAGTATCATCAGCATATTGAAGGTGCATAATTTTATTTCCATTTTCTAACACAGGACCTAAACCTTGGAAATGATTTCTTTCCAAACTTCTATTTATCAATTTTGTTAAGCTATCTGCTGCTAAAATATATAAATAAGTTGATAATGGGTCTCCTTGCCTCAATCATTTTTTGCACTGAAAATATGGGCCTATTTTACCATTGAGCATTACAGCACTATGTCCATTAATTAAAGTTTGTTTGATCCATAATATCCATTGGTCACAAAATCCTCTGTCCTTTAGTGTTTGAAATAAATATTCCCAACTAATGTTATCAAAGGCTTTTTGAAAATCAATTTTAACTAATATACCCTTTTCTTTTGTCTTATAAACTGAATGGAGTATTTCGTGGGCTGACACTATTCCTTCTAAAATATTTCTTCCTTTCAGGAAGGCACTTTGGTTATAACTAATAATCCTCTGCAATACTTGGCTTATTCTATTTGCTAAAACTTTTGTGAAAATTTTAAAACTGCAATTTATTAAACTAATTGGCCTATAGTCAGTAAGTTTACATGCTTCTTTTAATTTTGGAGCTAATATTATTACTGCTCTATTTAGTTTTGAGAGATCTAAATTATTTTTATAAAATTCTGAAAATAGATTGTATATATCATATTTTATTATCTCCCAACATTTTTGATAGAAAACAATGGAAAAACCATCAGGTCCAGGAGCTTTCTTTGGATCCATTTGATGTATTGCTTGATATATTTCATCCATTTCAAAAGGCTTAATTAATAACTCATTTTTCCAATCAGATACCTTTTCACTTGAGTCCCATACTTCACTATCTAATCCTGCCCATAATTCATCTTTTTGTCCCAATAGCATTTTATAATATTGAAATATATATTTTGCTATAATTTCCTCATCTGTTATATCTCTTTCATTAATATTTAGAGATGTAATTATATTCCTTTGCTTTTGAAAGGATGCTATTTTATGAAAATATCTAGTATTTGCATCTCCCTCAGAAAGCCACTGATCCTTTGCCCTTTGCTGCCAATATGTTGCTTCTATATTATGCAAAGCAGCTAAATCACTTTGTGTTGCAGCATAATTTTCTATTTCTATATCAGTAAACTCTCTATGCTCTGAAATTAGTTCAAAATCACTAAGTTTTTGTATAGTTTCATTCTTTTTATCTTTGAGTTCTTTTCTTATGTTCAAACTCCAACCTTTAAGCTTGTCTTAAATTATCTAACTTCAGTTTCCAATCATGTGCTCTATTTAAACCTATTCTTATATTTGACCACCATTCAGTTATTTTTATGTAGAAGTCTTCCTGTTCACACCAACACATTTCAAATCTAAATACATATCTATTTATATATATTTGTGAGCCAAACTCCATACATATTGCATTGTGATCAGACAATTGCTTACATAAAGCATAAGCATGAGTAGTAGGATAGGTTTGTAACCATTCTGTGTTTATGAAATATCTATCCAAGCAAGCTCTTTGTGCACTACTACCGCCTCGATACCATGTATATTTCCTATTATTACATTTATATTCTATTAATTCTGTGTCCTCAATCCATTTATTAAAGTTCATCATATTCTGTCTTATATATGTTACCCCTTTTTTTCACTTATATCCCTAATTACATTAAAATCCCCCCCCCCCCAATTACCCATGGGAGTATTATTATTTGTCCTAAAAAATTAAGTTCTTGCCAAAAGTCAGATCTATTTCCATATGAAGGGCCATAAACAGAAGTTACTACTAAAATAACATTATCCACTCTATTTTTAACTATCACAGTAATTGTATAATTTCCAATTATCCAATTAATTACTTCCAACTTTTGCTCATTTATGCCTATTAAAATTCCTCCTGCAGAGCCTCTGGACCCAATCAAATTCCATTTATGTTTATTACTTATATATTGCAATGTTCTTTGAGGAATTGTTTCTTTTTTAGTTTCTTGTATACCTATGATATCAATTTTTTCTTTTATAATGATATCTTTAATCATTTGTCTTTTTCCTATTTTACCTATACCTCTAACATTCCAATTTAGAACTTTAATCATTAAAAACAGTTATATCCCTTACACTGTATGACTGTGCATTTTTCATACAAAACTTTGTCATTTTCTCAATTGTTTGACCTAACAGAATATACTCTTGCTCTCTCAAATTTTCTATTATTTCTAATGGACTTTTATCTTTATCTAAAAATGTAATGCCCCACTCTGACAACAATGTACCAATATTGATGTCAGATAGAGATAATTGTGAAAGGACTTTACCAAAAGAGTGCAGCATTGCCTGATGCTTCAGTGCACTTCTCCTGAGGGTTGCTCCATTTGGGGGGCGCTTATCTGCGTGCCATATCACCAGCTGCTTCTGATCTTCAAAAGCTGTTGTACTGGTATTTCCTGGCTCTTTGAAGGATAGAGCAAGATCTCTCTGCTGAAGCTGAGCTTTTATTTTCTTCAACTGTTGTCTCAGCAATTTATTCTCCACCCTAGCCGCTTCTACTTCATCCACTGGATCTTCATCAATGATGACTGGTGCCTTACCCTTTTGGAAGGTTTGATCTTCTATACTTCTTTTGTTTGGGTTTTGGTTTGCATATGGAACATTTTGATTGTAACTGGACTTTTGTACCATCTGGTTAGGGTTTCTGGCTAGAATGTTATATGAAGAGTTGCTGTTGAGATCAGTTTTAAGGGTTGCTGTTGTGGACAGATTGAGAATCTGAGGGTTCATCATATTTTCTTTGTAGCAGGGTTGCTCCTGATTTGAAGATACTGGTATACTTCCAAGGTTAACAGAATTAGATTTAGCTAGAATTGGATTATTGTTCAATCTTCCATACTTGGTTATTTTCTCTCTTGCATCAATTTGCTTCTTCATTACATTTACCACAGCAATTACCTCATGTGGCATCCACTTCTTTACAGGTTTTGAGAGGTTAGATTCTAATTCTATCACTACCTTTATAATTTCCTGATCTCTATGAGGTCTCTGAATTTTAAAAAATAGGTATGGTGGAACTAAATCTTTATCTCCTACTAATACTTTCACTCTAGCCCATCTGAGATCTTCCCCAGTAAAAGTATTTTGATCCCAATCGCTTAATGTTCCAAAGACTGAGACTAATTTGTTCAGGTAATGGAGATCACGCATATCGTAAGGCACCTCATGTAATCTGATCCAGACCTCTATCAGTTTAATTTTTGGAAATAAGCTAGAAAAATCAGTTGAAATTGGGCACTGATAAGGACCAATGGTGCAGAGGTTTTGGTCTATTATCCATTTTACCCAGAGTTTCGGGCCTACAATCAAGAACTCTTGCTCATTGATTCGCTTAATAGATCTTTTACCTGAGTCTGGATGAGAGATTTGCAAACCAGCTAAAATTTCTACTTTTCCAATTCCGTCTGGCACCTGAACTATGAAGCTGTTAGCTAATTCTTCATGGAAAGCTTCAAAATCGATGCCTCCCAAGTCAATCGAATGAAGCATTTTGTGAGCCATGGAGAGATCTTGAAATTCGATTTCTTGAACGCTTCTTGGATCAGGAATGACTTCTGGTAATTT
Source organism: Eleocharis quinqueflora (assembly GCA_964058865.1). Taxonomy (NCBI): domain Eukaryota; kingdom Viridiplantae; phylum Streptophyta; class Magnoliopsida; order Poales; family Cyperaceae; genus Eleocharis; species Eleocharis quinqueflora. The sequence goes on from CAXKVX010001551.1 coordinate 83,711, forward strand.
TTTGGTGAGAATTTGGTCGGATTTTGAGGAAGATCTTGGAGGAACAGGTTTCGGAGCTTTTGAGAAGAACTGTTGAGAAGAAGAAACTAGTTTCGGAGCTTTAGAGAACTTTTGAGAAGGTAGGACTGATCTTGGAGCTACAGTGGAGATCTTTTAAGAACAACTCGCCGCTTTATGACCAGTTCCGCTGCATCGGAAGCATATTATTGGATTCCTACAATCTGCTGCTCTATGGCCATACTCGCCGCATCTAAAACATTGGATGGATCTACGGTGATTTTTAGAGGTAAAGGTTATGTTATGTTGCACCCGCGAGCTATTTACTTGTGCTAAACGGTTATTCATCGGCTTAGCTGGCATTATTGAGTTGATTCTCTTCAAGCGATCACCTCCAGTTCTCCTTTGTCCATTTGATAAGGCTTTAGACAACGGATTGGAGATGAAAGTTCTACCAGAATTTACTGATCTTCCACCTATGGCATCAGAAGAAAGAGATGTGTTCTTCTTTGCCATGTCAACATAAGAGGGGGGCTGAGAGCCATATCTATCTATCATATGTCGATAGTACGCCAATTTGGCTGGAGTGTAGACTAATTTGGCCGGAGGGTTGGTCGGAGGGTAGGCCATTTCACTTGAGAGGAGAGACGAAACTTTATCTTGGAGCTTTTCTTGGAAACTGAGAATTAAAAAAAAATAATAATAAAAATAATATATAAATGTCAAATAAAAATATAAAACTTGAACTCTAAATATAAAAACTACATTAAATAATTTGAATCAGTCGTTCAAATTTTAAATATTAATATATAAATGTCAAATAAAAATAATTTTAGTTTCATAAAAACATAATAGTATATATCTCTTTCTATTATGTATCTATTAGAGTTTAAAAAAAACCCGGGCGGGTCTACCCGCCCGTGTTCGACCCGTGCCCGTGCCCAGATCCGATCCGACCCGTGGATCCCGAATCCACGGATCTAGCATGGGTCGGGTTGGCCCCAAACCCTCCAAACCCGTGTATACCCGTGCCCGACTCGTCCCAAGACCCGCCCGTGCCCAACCCGTGGACCCGTGGATCCGTGCAAAATTCAAAAAAATAAAAAATAAAAAAAAAAAATAAAAAATTCAGAAAATTCGAATATATATATATATTAAAATAATGTTCTGTTTTAAATTTAAAAATTTAAAAAAAATTCAAAAAAATTCAAAAAATTCAAAAAGTTGGACGGATCCGACCCGATCCGTGCCTGACCCGTCTGGACCCGCCCGAGTTTATCACGGGTCGGATTGGAGGTTTTGAGTTCGGACTCGTGCATACCCGCCCCGTCGTACCCGTGGACCCGCCGTACCCGTGGATCCGGACGGGTCGGATCCACGGGTACCCGACCCGCCTCGTTATTAATTCACTAGTATCTATCTTATTCTTATCTACATTCCTACTATTAGTATTTAATACATATCGGATCGGATCGATTTTTCACAATACAGAAAATCCCTCCGGTCTCCATCTCAGAGCGAAAAATCTCTCCCGTTGTCTTTTCCCATCTTGACCTTCTCCTGCCCTTTCTCAAACGCAACCAGATATATTTTTTTCAAAAAAAAGCTAATAAACGGATTCAAAGGCGAAAAGAAAAGCGGAAACGAAAAGAGAGAAGAACAGAGAAACCCATCGACGCCTGTCTAGACGCTTGGTACCTTCCCTCTCCAATGGGGGCAGGGGTTTCTAGCGCAATGGGCCCAGACGAAGAAGGAAGCTACGGCTATTCAGGTCTAGGCGACATGCCGGAGAGCTGCGTGGCCACGGTGTTGCAATACCTCGATGCACCAGAGATCTGTAGTGTGGCGCGACTGAATCGTGCGTTTAGAGGCGCTGCATCAGCCGATTTTGTGTGGGAATTGAAATTACCGACAAATTATGAGTACTTGATGGGTTTGATTGAGTCTGGAGAGGAAGGAGAAGGTAAGAAGAACGGTTGTTTCAGTAAGAAGGAGATTTATGCGAGGCTTTGTCGGCCGAATCCATTTGATGGAGGCAGAAAGGTAATTGGAATTGTTTTTATTTTTTTATTTTGGAGTGTTTTTTGTAAATTCTATGCCTGTTATTATCTGATAATAATGGAACCTGATGGGTTTCAACAACTTAAGTTTTCGAGGTTTAAGGGCTCAATTGAAAGTAAATTGGATGAGCTTTTTGGGAACTTATGAATTTTCATTTGAGAAAGGTGTCAACGTTAGGATTAGCGTCAAATTGATCTTCAATTTAATCCTCTTTTATTATCATTCCATCTGTAGGATCTTCCGTTAAAAATCTTGGATACTTTGGTATTTTCTTAAAATAAAAAGGTAGTGATTGCCAAATTGCCTTTGGTTTTGCAAAGATGTGCTGAATATCTAATGCAATTATTCTTTGTTAACAGGAGTTCTGGCTAGAAAAGTCTAGGGGTGGGATGTGTATTGCAATATCTTCAAAAGCTATGGTAATTACTGGAATTGATGATCGAAGATACTGGAACTATATCCCAACTGAGGAATCAAGGTAAATAAGAAATTAACTTGTCCTTGTACATCCTTGGCCAATTATTCATCCAGCAAATGGGAAATGAAAAATAATCTGTCAGGATTAATTTGGTAATGATGTAGCTGGATGTTGTCTTGAACATTGTTTGAGAGTTGTTTTAAATACAGTAATTTTAACCTGTTGTTGTTATCTTTTTGTAATTTATGACTAGGATAATATATAAATCTTCTTCAAGTTACACTTTAGTTATTATTCCATTAATGTAATTAATCTTCAGATTATATCCCTATATATTTTTATATAATTTTTTTCAATCTATGTATTGAGCATAATCAGTATTTGCTTTTACAATTTTACCAATTTAAATTGATTTGTTGAAGTTAGATAGCTTTAAGTTGTGCTGGTGCTCCAATAGTTTTGTCAAGTTTTTAAAATTGTGAAAGTTATCTCTTCCAGCTTCTCGAATTTTCCCTGGTTTATGACTCTTTTATGCTGATGACTTTTCAATTTCAATTTTCTATGGTCTACATCTCTACATTGTTTGAATTTATATTTTTCTTATCTTCTAGTGTATCCATTTTTCTCTTCAATGCATAATAAAAAAATATCAGAGCCTGTTTGCTTATTAATAAGTGGTTTAACCAATTTGTTTGCTTTCTTGAAGTAACTTTAGCATTAACTTAATGTCCCTGTGTTGTTGCGCTTGAGGGTGAGCGTAAACCGACAATTATATCAATGAAAAATGTTTTGTTCACTGCTATCTGAAAATTTTGGGCGAATTTTAACACAGATCTGTAATTATCTTCTTAGTGGAATAAGTTATTTTAGGTCCTGTCATTTTCATGTAAGGCACAAAATTCCTCTTTTTTATTATTATAGCAAAAATTACTGAATTAAATTTTCTATTTCAGATTCCACTCAGTTGCGTATCTCCAACAAATTTGGTGGTTCGAGGTGGTCGGTGAAATCGATTTCTTATTCCCTGCTGGTTCTTACAGCCTTTATTTTCGACTCCATTTAGGCAAACCTTCAAAGCGACTAGGACGCAGGACTTGGAGCTCTGAAAACATACACGGGTGGGACATCAAACCCGTTCGGTTCCACCTCTCTACATTTGATGGCCAGCAAGCCACTTCTCTCTGTCACCTTGAGGAACCTGGTAACTGGATTCTTTACCAAATAGGTGATTTTACTGTCCCAAATGATTCGGTCGAACCAGTAAAATTGAAGTTTTCCATGACCCAGATTGATTGCACCCATACAAAGGGGGGCCTTTGTGTAGACTCTCTATTGGTGTATCCAAAGGGGTATAAACGAGATAAAGAGATGATTGTTTCTCTGTAGGGTTTGTAGAAAGGTTAGATTAGTACAAAAGATATATATGTAGGAGGATTGTTGCATTTTGGTGGGGGATGGGTATTTTTTTTTTTTTTTTGGAGTAACAGTTTTATCTTTCTTAGTTAGTTTGTGCATATGTATATATAACTCTTCCTTTTTTCTTACTGTCAATTCTGATCAGTTTTGAGTGAACATTGTTAGGGGTGATAGGTATAGTAGTCAATTTAGGATTGCTAAGAGGAAAGAAGGATAATTTTCTTATCGTCCTTTCTAGTGTTTTCATCATTACTACTGATGATGCTTGGCAAGCTATATGTTGGGTTTAAAAGAGTGTTCCTTGTTGTTATGCTTGATTCACATTTTTTGTTTGTTTACATTATAACTGCTTGATATGTATTGGTTTTTCTATTTAGCATACAATTTTTTTTTTGTGACTTGCATTATAATTGAGATCGTGTCAGTGAGGGGTGGTCGTTAGGAGCCATTGTTTTTCCCCCCGTTGCATATAAACTATAAGCAGACCAAAATAATATAATAATAATAATAATAATAATAATATTATTATTATTATTATTATTATTATTATTATTATTATTTTGTTAAGAAGGTATTGTCATTGTGGGACCGTATTGAAGAGGACCTGACAGCTGGTTGATAGCTATATAACTATATTCTGTGGGCAGGGACAGCAAAATCCTAATGGCAACCCCTATCATTGAAGAAGATTTGCAACTTCTTTATCCGTTAAATCCGAGGTATAACATTTAAAAGGATAATGTTTTGTAGATACCAAATTTGAATATTTGATATCAATTATTGATATCTATTTTATTATGCATTTTTATTTTGAGTTATCATGCACACTATTTGAATTATTATGCATGTTATATTATAATGACTATTTCAGTATAAAAATTAACATGTATAATTATTTCATTATAATAACATGCATGATAACTCAAATAATGTGCACGATAACTCAACTAAAGCTGCATAATAAAATCGACAACATGTATAATTATTTCATTACAAAAATAACATGCATAATAACTTAAATAATGTGCAGTATAATTCAACTAAAGATGTATAATAAAATTGATATCAACAGTCGGTATCAAATATGGTATATACGTATTAGCTCCCCCATTTAAAATTATACGTCTATAGTTCAGCATTTGTTAAATCAGCAAGTTTTCTAAAAAATATACATTATTTCTTATAGATAACATGAGGATTTTATATTTCTACAAATTACATTATTTTTTGAGTAATAGACAAGATTTTTTTTATTGAATATTTTAAAGCTAACTTGAAGTTCTCCATATTTTTTTATTTTCATCCAATTTTGAACTCACTTGTTTTTCTGTATTAATTAAAAGTTATTATCTAAGCAAATTAAAAATTGAAGGAATAACTTAATATATTGAAATGACAACTGTTTTGTGTTACTGTCGATTTCTTCAAGTTTAAGAATGGATATGCTCATAACATGTGGCTGTATCAGAGGCGGATTCAAAAATTTCGTCAGGAAGAGACAAGATTTATTATTTTTTGCAGAGAGGACAAAATGATGCACATTTTTTAATATACGTGATTATTTTGCAAACAATATTGATAAATTATACAAATAAACAAAATTATTTAAAAAAAAAATTCAGAGGGAGCAGTTGTTACTTCCTGACCTCATGGAGCTTCGTCCATACCTATACACGTTGGCGGATAAGTCTAAAAGTTAATTATTGATCCATTGCTGACCAAGTGACCAGAACAAATAGTTTTCCTTTCATTTTTTTTATGTGTGATTTTTATTTTTTAAACCGTCACCCCAACTGTCGCTGCTCCCACCCCAACTGTATAGTTCAATCTGGCAGTAATGTGCTTTTTGACATTGTAAAATCAACAATTAATTTAATTTTAAATTATCAATTTAACACCAAATACCCCCAACAAAGTTATATAATTATCCTACTCATATAGAATTTGTCTAAAGTACTTCCATAAACACGTTTGCTGAAATGCTCACGGCTCAATTTTTGAAATGTTATGTCTGAAAAAAAAACCAAGTAGCTCAATAACATTTTTATGTCAAAATCTTGTGTAATACTAATTTTTTTTCTTTTATAGAATTTTGTAGGTAATTTTAATGATCTTTGAAAGATAACTCCATTGACATACAATTTCTGTAATTTTCTATTATTTTGGGGTTATTTTAAAAAATCATTAAGAATAATTGAAAGTTCTTAAAAGGGTAAAATTTTAGTATTTTATAAGATTTTGATATAAAATTTTAATGAGCTACTTAGTTCAGTGTTTCGACTCACATGCTTACAAAAACATATTAAACAAACTCATATATATTTTTCTTATAAGAATATGTCATTAATACTTTCTTTTCAACTTCGTAAGAACTTGTAAACTGAAGCATATTTTGTCAAAACTATTCAACCAATTCAAAAGGCTAATTAATTATGTTTAGTTGGGCTCTGTAATTAGCATTAAAGGTTAGTTTTTTTTTTTTGTAGAATCTTAATAGATTAAAAAAAAGTTTGGATAAAACCATTATTTTCTTCACCATGTCATTACCATCATACGGCCATATATTTCATTTCACTATATAGTGCGATTTGTATTAAATTGATATTATATTTTGAGCGAGGCTACGTGCTTACACAAATACGATGGAGCTTGTGCTTGTGATCCATATATTGTTTCAAAATTAAAAATGACCGATCGAATCGTTAAAAATGTTGTTCATATTAAAATCTACCTATGAATCAAAATTTAATTTTAAAATTTAATTTTTATTATTTAACAGATGAGTTAAAAATTCATTAGTCGAAGATGTCTGTAAATCTTAGATCAATGATTTTTTCATTCATTCAATAAAATAATAAAAATCTAAAAAGTAAAAGTTTTTGTCCTCAGTAGATTTTAGTATGGACAGTATTTTCAACAGTTTGAATCGACTATTTGAAGTATGAAATTTGAGATATGCGATCACAAGCATGATAGAGCTTGTACTTGCGTACACACTAGTGACAGATGTAGAATTTTGATTAGGAGTAGGCACAAATAACTTATAAGAACAGAGACAGATCCATGATTTTCGTCAGGGAGGGGTAATATCTATATTTTTTCCAGAGGAGAGCAAAATGAGGCACATTTTTAAATATACATGTTATTTTGCAAAATAAATGATAAATCATATAAATATACAAGGTTATTTTGCAAAAAAAAAAATCTAGAGGGGGTGGTTGTCCCTCTGGACCTACATGGATTCGCCCCCTATAAGAACATAAATTTCAGCCAAAAAATTGAATACCACAGTAATGAATATGTATTACAACAGTAATGAATATGTATTACATAAATTTCAGCCAAAAAATTGAATACCACAGTAATGAATATGTATTACAACAACAACAACATTCTTTAGTCCCAAACAATTTGGATAGGTTAGAAATAAAATCCAATTTCAAGTAATGAAAAAAATCGATGTAAATATTGATAATATAACAAATAATAAATAATGAGTACGTTTTAAATATTGACAAAAGTAATATAGGTAAAATATAGTAATACTTAGAAAATCAAATTGATGAAGATAATTCGAGACGATCCCTACTGAACTTCATATTTTGAAATTTTTACTATCGAACAAATTCTTTTTAATATTTCAAAATAAATAAGAGAGAGAATGGCGCTAAATTAATTCATATTGAAGTCATTTTGTCCCTATTTCGCATGATAAAAGCAAATGATCTTGGGTTAACTTTAAAAATTTACGAGTAATTAAAAGGGTCAAGGAGGAGCTTTTTAATTAAAATTTTCACCAACATCTTGCATTTCTTGTGAAGTTTGTGCATCCTTGATGCACACTTAAAAAGAAAATCCGATAACCTAGGGCTTTGTAACGCTAATTGAGGATCATGAAAATCTAAATAATAGATACTATTAGTATTGATTAAGGAGTTAAATGTTTAATTTAATTCATGTGATGTCATTTTAAGATTAAAAACACTAGCATTAAGGTGCTAACTACAAAATTAATTAAAATGCTAGTTCAGAAATAATTCAGAATTGATCACGACTTTTGAATTTCATTGAATCTATGTGCTTTTAGCATTCAGAGCTACACACTTGACTATTCCTGAGCTATATCGAATTCGCCAGTGGTACATACCATAGACTCACTCTTATATTTTCTGGTTTCAATTTTGGAATCTTCATAAATTAAAAAAAATCATCAAACCTTTTTTTTCTTTCTACGTTGCCCTATCAATATCAAAAGCTCAATAGAAATCGCGTATATACTCCATTTTTCTCCACATTTAGTCGATAAAAAATGGAAAGCATTCATGAACGCATATCTGTACAGTACAAATAATTTTCAAATTTGCAAATTAATTGAAAGTATATATTTTTTTTGTAAACCTTTCATTTTTAGACCACATTGTCCATATCAAAGACAATTCAAGTTTTCATTAAAAAAAAATTTAATTTTGAAGAGAATACCTGCGTCTAAAAGTTAAACCCTTATTTGTTATTTGGTACAATTTTTTTTAAAAAAAATACAAGGGTTAATCCGCAAGAGAAACAGAAATGACTAATGAGTAATGAGAGACCTGCTCACCTGCCCCTACTTTGTTCATACTTCATGCTCAAGCAACAGTGAAACCGTGTGATATTAATAGGAGCATATTTATGATTTTCATCATGGACATTTTTTCGTGATGCAAAATGACGGCGATTTTTAAATATACATCATTATTTTGCAAAAAAAATTGATAAATTGTACAAATACACATAATTATTTTGCAATTTTTTTTTCAAAGGAGACACTTACATTGGATCCGCCACTGAATATTAGCAGTGGCAGAGCCACATGCATCCAGGGGTGCAGCTGAACTCTTCTGAAATTTTTTTCAAAAATGACCATAATTTCGAATTTTTTTCTATAAACTATCATGTATTTGAAATATTTTTGTACGAATATAATTTTTTTGTGAGAATAAACATCATTTCGAATCTCCTGAAAAAAATCGTAAATTTTGAACTTTTCCGACGAAAATCATGAATCCGCCCCTAATATCAGCACGTGCGATGGTTTTGTTTTTCTGATTTTTGCAGGTTTTGGTTCAACCATAGGCTCCCCATACACTAACCTGGCTGATCTAGATCACCAACCAAAAACCAATGAAAAATCCACCACAACAAAGAGAGAACGAAAACCATCCACACAGAAAAAAAATTAACCGTGAAAATTAGGCATGATAATTGATGATAAGGATAAAAATTGGGGCGTCATATCCTATGTAACCTCATGAAATGCAATTGTGTTTATTTCTTCTGCGGAAAGATACGCTTTGACACGTCAGAACTTTCCTTAAACCTGCTTACGCCTTACGCGCTGTCTGTTTTGTTTTAGTCGCGTAAATTTCCGACAAGAAATCAACGGTAAACCAAAGAAAAAGAAAAAGGATAAAAATAAAAAGTAGAACTGAGCGTGGAATTGCTGAGGGGCTGCGAGGAAGAAGATGCAGACAAATCACGACTAACAAGGAAATCATTTAGTAAAATTTTCGAAATAAATAAGTATCAAGTGACTCTTTTCTCACATTAATGTTGAGATAATTATAACCAAGAATCTGTCAGAAAGCAGAGAGACTAAATCCTACACATAATTATATATATATATATATATATAAAAGTTTAATGCGCTTAGTTACTGTGGTTATAAATAGTATTTTCACTGTAACGAGCTACAGTAAATTTTACTGTAGTGTTTTTATTTTTTCATTTTTTCCCTGAATTTTTTTAATTATCGATTTATTATAAATTTTGTTATTATAATACGAAAATTTAAAATTAACTTTTTCGCGCGGAGCGCGAGCATATACCTAGTTGAAATAATATATGATGGGAGACAATCAGACAACTAGTGTGGAAGGAACAAATGTGAGATTGAAGGGGTGAAAAAAAATCGAACTGGCGATATGGATGACTTAAACATAGAGGAACCAATTGTGTACAATGTAGAAAGAGCTCAAGTTTTATGTCATCTATAGCCGATTCTTTTAATATTAAATATATAGTAAATGAATTATAAAAACAAAGAAAGAGTAGTGGGAAACTAGAAAAATAAAAAAGTATGAAGTTGGCTACTTCAGTCTCTTTGAAAGTACGAAATTGTCAACTCCGTACGTTTCGAAATCAGAAGTACGGACAACTCCATGCTTTCAATTTAGTTTTTTTGCTTCCGATGGATCAAACATTTAATATTTGTTTATATCTGGCCTGAAAAAATAAGAATAACATTTATGATCTTGGATCCAAATTTTGTATTTTAACATTCGCGTTTACATGTGTTATCTGGATGCATGCTTTCAGATGTACTTAGAAATTCAGACATGACAACAAAAATTATAAGTATCTTTGAACGCATGCGTCTAGATAACACATGTGAACATGAACATTAAAGTAGGATTATTATTGTCAAAGATTTGAATCCAGGATCATAAATATTATTCTTATTTTTTAGGTCAATGATGTGAAATATCTTGCTAATAAAATAACCCTAGATTATACATAATTTGGTCGCAAGCGCATGACCTAGTCAGGTAGTACTTGGGGTGTCGAATCCACAGGGACAATTTGATTTACTAATCTCTAAACTGTTTACTAGTCTAAGCAATTCAAGGTTCGGTTGAATTTGGTTTTAAAGTTTTCTGAACTTAAACAAAAAAAGTTATAAAGTTAACAGGTAACGATTCAATTAAATGTCTAGGTTTCATACTTCAACTCTCTACTCAGTTATCTATCTACTCGGTGTGTACATATGACTTGATTTTAATCATTGACAGGTCTCAAGTATTACAAGTTGGTACTAAGTTCAATCTCTTGATTTCGGTACCAAATTCAAATTACAGTCAATATCACCATTTCGGTTCCTAATTGGTGCAATCTAAATTTATTAAGCGCAATTGATCAATTCTACATCTAATATATATACGTCTCCTCTCGATTCTTAATATGCAGGGGCGGAGCTAAAAAAATAGAATAGAGGGGGCTAAATAGATATTATTATATTATTTAGCTTTAATGAAGGTGGCTAATGAGTATTGCTAATTTAAAAAATTATGAAGTTTAAAAGAAAATAGTACAATTATTTAATTCAGGGGATGGTTTAGCACCCCTTGGACAACCTTTAAATCCACCCCTATTAATATGATAAAAGATAGCAAATTAGTCTGACCTTAAGTTACTATTTCGTCTCTCGACTTCCAATAATAACTTATATTATTTCTAGGCTTTTGGGTTTTGCAATTCAGTCTTTCAACAACAATTCTTAGACCCTAAATTGCCATAAATCACAAGGCAAGAAATAATACTCAAAAATAAAAACAACAATCAAACCAAGTAAGAAAATCTAATTCGAGTAAGTAAAAATAAATGAGTTTCGAGTTTACATCTGTCACCTAGTAAGAACTACTCACTCATGGTAGAAAATAGAGAAATAAAATACAAAACATGAGAAAGAATAGAAAAGATTAAACCAAGAACCGTTGGCGAATCTCTTCTCCAATAGTTCTCTCACCGGGCTTCTTTCTCTCTCTAGTTCTCTTTCCCTCTCTAGAATCCCCTCTCTAAAAATTTATCTCTAAAATGAAGCATGACCAATTCTGGGTGTTTCTGCCTTCTTTTAAAACTTTTTGCTGTTCAAAATTCGAATTCCAACCAAATGGTGTCAATCTGCGTCTAAAGAAATGGCAAAGTACCAAACCTCTACTAGGCAGAGGCATTCTTGCGCCCACTAGAGGATTCTTGCGCCTGCCAAAAATGTGAACTCCCTTCTACTACAGAAATTTGGCTAAGTACCCAACCTCTCTTGCTCCCAGCGCATTTGCGTCCGCCAGAAATGTGACCCCCTTGTGCTGCAGAAAATGGCTTAGTATTGGACCTCCCCTCTTGCTCACAGCATTTGCGCCGGCAAAACTTCTTGTGCCCGCAAGGGAGGTGATCCCCTTGTGGTGCAGAAAGTTGGCTAAGGACCAAACTCTTCCTCTTGCTCAAAGCAAATTTACGCCCGCCAGAAATTCTTGCACTCGCAAGAGAGGTGAACCCCCTTGAGATGTAGAAAATTGACTAAGTACCCAACTTCTACAAGGAGATTCACAATTTGCGCCCGCCAGAAGCCTCTTGCGCCTGCAATCCAGTTTTTCTACTGTGTAGTTCGGATTTTTGTCGTATTTCCTTCATCCGAATACCGAATCAGATGATTTAAAATGTGTTGTGAAGTTAAGGATAAGCTCTACGGGTTTAGCACAAGATCTTTGACATTGTATTCCTGATTCCTGCACGAAAATTACACAAATGTAGGAAAGTATCTCGAACTCGTACAAAAAAAAGGCAAAATAGTTAAATCTTACGAATTTTGGTCAATTTCACAAGATAAACTTTAAATTGTATATGTATGAAACACACTTATAAGTGAAACATAACAAATAGTTGAATCTTTTGTATGCTGAATATTTTATTATAAAAATATTAATATTTTAATTCATGAGTTAGATGTTATTTATATAAGTTTTGTAACTTTAAATTGCAAGTAGGGTAAGGCAAATTGTATGAGAAAACATATTATAAATTTCGAAAAGATACAAAAAAAATCAGGATGAGGCATATTGGAAATATTCTTATGATCATAAGAATATTTTTCTAAACTTTCGTCAAAAAGCATAAATTTAAAGTACTAATTTGAAAAAAAAAATTGGCAAGTGGAGGTAATTGCACACCATTGTCAAAGAGGAATTTGTATCTTTTGCTCTTATTGGTCAAGAGCAGGATCATACTCTTATAATCTGGACCGTCAAATTAAAACGCATGATTCAGATTTTGAGATGCGTGGGCAAAAATATTATAGGATATATATCTGATTTGTTCATTTTAAATCAATGAACCAGATTAAAAAGAGATAAGAGCAACGGATATGAATCCATCAAAGAGTGGCTTCGCCATTGTTGGCAATGCCATTGTTTCTTTTCTGTTCGTTCAGACTATATTTTTATTTCGAGCTTAAATTTTAAAATGTAAGTGATTAAATATATTCTAAATCATTACAAATATGTCTATAAAACATTGTAAAGCTTTGACCTCATTAGATAATCATCAGTAGAGATGATAAAATTGTCTAATTTGATCCGTTAATTTTGTTTACTCGTGATGACTATTAAAATGATGCAAAAAAAATTATGCACATACAATATGATATATATAAAATAATCAATCAATTTATTTTAATACTTAAGAATTTAAAAACTATATAATTAAAATTTAGTTTTTTAATGCGACATCAAGAAAGAAATAGTACGTTTAGAATTTTCTACTAGCATCGGACTCGTGCGTTGCTACGGATCAGATTTAATTAGAATGTTATTTTCAAGTTTAGAAGGTTTCTTGCATCAAAAATGATGTTTTGTTTGAAAAGAAATTTAATCATTTTTGTTTACAATAATAGTAGAGAATTTTATGGAATGAGTAATTAGAATATTATGTGGCAAGACTATAAAGCTCTTTTGATGAACATTCGCTTCGCTATACATTATAGGATAATTTCAAACTTCTACATGATAAAGTAGAAGTACTGCTGCAAATTTAACAGTAAAGCTCCATCGTAAAATTGTGATGAAATTGAAAAACTAAAAATTAAATCTGAACCGTTGTAGTAGGATCATAGACGCTTAATATATAATAAAGATACATTGAGTTCATCGTGATTCTGGAGAGCTTTGATTACGATTATCTGAGTTCATTGTGTGAGACCGCTTGTATATTTTTAGAGTCCTGTCGGTGGCTCCCTGCAATCCACGCAAGTGATGCTTAGACTTTTGCTATTTCTTTGTCGCTTGCAGGACCTAATAAATAAATGATGATAATACTGATGACGTTATTTATTATTATTATTATTATTATTATTATTATTATTATTATTATTATTATTATTATTTCTTGTTATTATTATTCGAGTTATAATAATATGCATAGATCAACTCATTATATTTTATGAGTTTTTGGATCGTTGGATGAAGCATCGAGATTTGTGCCAATGAAGTCTCGATCAGCAAAAAAATACGGTCTCAACTCTCCAACTTTATTATTATTATTATTATTATTATTATTGAAATTGACCTACAAATTACTGAAATTGACATTAATATTACCGGTGGCCACTCTAGTGTCGAAAGAGTCTTTTAGGCAATGGATGTAGTGAAAGAAGCATCAAGAAATGGAATGAGAGATCAATGGTTGAATGATTGCTTGATTATTTATATTGAGAGGAATTTGTTAAGGATATTGATAATGAAATAATTATGCAAAAATTTCAAGATATGAAGACCTGTAGAGGTCAGCTTAATTTAGAATTGATGACTTGATTTTATTTGTACGTGTTACTACATTTTATCTAGTTTGTTTTTTTTACATATAATTATATCATTTTTTATGGTATTCAATATTTTGAATGAAATTTATATTTTTATATGTAATTAACTAATTGTGTTCTACTTTGAAAAAAAAATTGAATTCACCGCTTATCATCTTTGTCATCATTTTTTTGTAGTAGGTCAAAAACCCACTATATTTTATTATAGGAAGCGACTAACTGTCCCCCCTTACAAACCCCTCTTACACGCTCGTTATATAAGTCTTTATATTCAAATGTAGTAGTCTTTATATTTTTTAGTATAAGTCTTTATACTCAAAAAATATTATCATTTCATTTGTTCAATAAAATATTTATACAAAGAATTAAAAATAATTTATCATTGCATTTGAGTGGAGAGCGCGTAAGGGGGACGCTAATATGGGGGACAGTTATATGTACTCTTTTATTATATAAAGAACACATATTTACAAGAAAATCTTCGATTGTTATCTATGAGTTTTAGTTTTGTTTTTCTTTTAACAAAAATTTGGATTGTTCGACTCTGAAATCTTCGATTGTTATCCACGATATATACTGGTATTAGAACATTTTTTTATAATGGTAAAAAGAAAAAAAAACTGAAACTTCCACTTACAGTAGTGTCTGCGATTATTCTTAAATAAGTACCATACCAATATACCATATTTATTATAAAGAAGCTTATATAAACAATAAAAAAATGAGAAATATACGTATCCGGTATCTCCATAAAGGTGAGAATCAGCTAAAAGAAACTTACTTAGTCACAACATACCTCTATAAAAAATCACAAAATATTGCTCCTTAACAAAATTTATTGGAAACTTAATTACAAAATTATTTGTTATTCTTTAATGAAATATTCAAGCGACGAATATATTTCACTTAATACCACAAATGTAATAAGATTTATAAAAAAAAACAAGGTTCAAATGTAACAAGATTTATGAAATGACAAAAGTTCTAATTTCTAAAAAGTGTTTGTCATAAACAACAATTTTTTTCGTAGTTATAAATACCTAGTTTGAAGAGGTACGGTAATATACGAATACTTGACATTAGTGGTGAAAACGCGTCTCGTTTCGACCGTTTTTGTTTCATTTCGCGATAAATGAAATGAAAACGAAATGATTTTTTCTCTTTCGTCACGAAACAAAACGAAGTATGAAACGGTATAAACGAGAACGAAATAGTTAACGAAACAAAAAATTTCATTTCGTCTAAAATTATAGTGCAAAATACTACGAAATTTCGTATTTCGTTTGTTTCGTGACAAACGAAACGATAAATGAAACAGATTTATGTAAAAGTAAACAGTTAACGAAATAAAAATTTTGTTTCACGAACGAAACACCTCTGTTTCGTGCTCGTTATTAACGTTATACAGGCCTACTTGACATTGCATGGCACAGTCATTTTTGGGCTCAATAGTAGAATGATATGGGCCATATTCATATGTTTCGTAGTTACAAATAACTAGTATTTTAAATTGAGGGCCCATTGGGCCGTTTCTATCCTTAATTCCTGAATTCCTGATTGATATGCAAGTGGTTCGTACAAACATATACGGCGTTAAAATGTTTTTTTAACGGATTCAAGTGCTTATTAATATATTATATAATATATGATTCAATTTGAAATCTGATACACACAAAAATTTGGAATCCTCTAGATCCGAATTCATTGAAATTGGATCCGTCTTAGAGGGCTCATGTGATCACTATAATTTGGTTTTGAAGTACGAAATGAAATTCTATTTTAATATATAATTAATTTTAGATGTAATTGGTGCTAATATTTCATCTTTTGTTACAATATATATTTTATTAATACATTTCAACTATCCATCAAAAGTAAGTAGATATACTCGAAACATATAAATGCTAATAATGTTATGATAATAAGATGTTTACAAATTAATTTTTAACTAACATCAATATAATGGGATAATATTACATTTATTTTAAGAGCAAAGATATTGTATTTTGCAAAGTACGTCATTTGTGATTTTGGATCGTTGAATTTTGGATCCTTTGTAACAAAAATAATTTTGACAAGAAATCCAATGACCCAAAATTACAAAATGCATGCCTAGAAAGTACTAGCCTTGCTCTTATTTTAAATGTGGGATGATCTTATTTTGAAATATATTCGTATTTGTGTCTCTTTAATATTAAATATGTATTCATATTTACTTAATATTTGACTCATATTTAAACGTATCCATATTCAAATTTGTATTAAAGAGCAGAAAATGTAACGAATATTATTTGTAATAATTGATTCGTTTACATTCCTAATTTAAAATAACTTACACAATTAAAATGCTAACCCTATGAATAGCCTTCTAGATGGATAGAAAAAAAAGATTCCCTAAATAAGTGAATAAAAAAAGGAGAATGTTTAGTAGATACCACATTTGATACCAACTATTGATACCGATTTTATTATGTACATTTAGTTGAGTTATAATGCACATTATTTGAGTTATCACGCATGTTATATCATAACTATTTCAGTACAAAAAATAACATGTATAACTATTTCATTATAGAAAATAACATGTATAATAACTCAAATAATGTGCACAATAACTCAACTAAAGGTGCATAATAAAATCGACAACATGTATAACTATTTCATTACAGAAAATAACATGCATAATAAATCAAATAATGTGCATGATAACTCAACTAAATATGCATAATAAAGTCGGTATCAATAGTTGTATCGAATATGGTATCTACTGATCAGCTCCCATAAAAAAAATCTCCAAATTAATTGGTGATTAAATTAATTTTGAAAATAATACCTAAATCATAAGAATCATTATAAGAAAAAAAATTGAAAGCTAGTTTTGTCATTTAACATGGCGCAGTAGGTGTGGATAATAACGGCGTCGTACCACTGGAATAGTTTTCTCTGCCGTTGCAGGCTTGCAGCAGACGTCCGAATCTGCTATTATTATTTTATAAAAAAGAATTTATTGTTCACATCTTGACCGTCTAAAGAAAAAACGGACGGTTTTGGAAGGGTTTTTTTTCTATGAGATCTAATCCGACCGTTCCAAATGAAAAAAGAGGATATTTCTTTTTTCTTGAGAAGTATTTGATTTCAATGCCTAACAGTAACAGCTGCGCTTCCATTATTAGAACAATCAACGGTACACAGAACACAGTACGCTATTTTCGCGACAATACTGGATCCAAGTTTTAAAGAGCAATAAATGGCGTGTACGAAAGCAATCGATCTTAGAGAGTAGAGACTTGGATATTTCACATAAATTGCCGATTGTGTTTGTGCGATCTGTAATAAATTTCCCCAGGTTTGGTGTACTTACACCTGGTGCTCCATTTAGAAGTAAACCGCTTGGTTAAATAACTGCTAGTCTAGATTATGTGGGTCCACAATTTTCGTCTCGGTGTACATTGATGAACCAGGATCCAGGAGCAGTTATATCTTTGCCTAAAAATAAAGTTGCGTTTTGGATTTGTTTATAGGTTTGCTCACTTTCACTCCTCAAAATAGGCGACCCACTTCACTAGCAACCTCGTCAATTTTAAAATTAGAAGCGCCCTCATGTACCCCTCAAACTTTGAATTATGAGGGCATCCCTGGAGGCCCCATCTCTACTTGATGAAAACAATAAAAATAAGGAAAAATTTTGCATACTAATCTGACTATGACTATTCAGTGTATTCAATTTCACAAACTACATGTTATTTAATATGTAATATTTTTTTTTTTTTTAATTTTCTAGATTCAATTTGAACAATCACCACTAACTGAAATACGCAAGTATATCCAGCTAATGAAGTATCCAACATACACTGACCTTTGTACCATCTTTTGATCTCTTTTTCTTTCCCTTCAAGTCTCAACTTTTGTATGTATACATATATAGTCTACTACAAGTTTCTAATATTCTATTCACATGTTATTTGAGCAGATCTTGTGATTTTCATGTTTGAAATTTTGAGTAAAATCAACCCTAAGACCGTCCACTTTAATACTTTTATGCTAGTCTCCTTTTGATCCCTCTTTTAAATCTCTCCTTGATCTTCTGGGGTTATGTCCTTTGCATATTTTTAAAACAAGTACACAAGCTACACAACATCAATCTTCAATCCTACTTTTATGCATTCATATAGTTGTTGCATGTTAAGAAAGGTGTATTACTCAGCTTACATTGAGACCTAAACTTGAATTGACCAAAAAAACTCAAATTAAAGATTGTATCAGTTG
The DNA here is from genome assembly GCA_964058865.1 of Eleocharis quinqueflora. Taxonomy (NCBI): domain Eukaryota; kingdom Viridiplantae; phylum Streptophyta; class Magnoliopsida; order Poales; family Cyperaceae; genus Eleocharis; species Eleocharis quinqueflora. The sequence goes on from CAXKVX010001551.1 coordinate 102,274, forward strand.
TGAATCGCTTGTATATTTCTTGTGTGATATTCATAAATGTAATATGAAGGTTGTACATTTAGCCATTAGAAACCCCAACAAGACTTTAAATTGGACCTAATTACAAATTTGAACTGAACAAGGCATGCAATCACAGCATGGCTGGATGATTTTAAACGTTGTTTGATGTTGTATAATGCTTGTAACTGCTTCTTGCATTAAATAGAACTCAATTGAACCTCTGAAAATATAAACAAAACTCACTATTTGAGCCAAACAACCTGATAGTGACCCCTTTCGACAAATATCGGCTGTTTAGAACAAATTGATTCTTGAAATCATCACAAACACGTTTCTGGATCTTAAAAAAAAAAAAAAAAAAAAAAAAAATCAAATTTAGGTTTTAGAGCATTCAAGATCGATACACAAATCAAAATTAAAACTAAAATCAAAGGCCGAGATGGATGGTGGAGCTTCAGGCGTCGACAATGGGCCCAATCAACTCTCCTCACCAAGGTGATGCGAGAGGTAAGCTTCAATGAGACTCTCGATGCTCCAGTCGCCGATGCGACCTCCATTTGACTCGGTTGTCGAAGAAAAGAAGGGAAGGAAGAGAGACAAGAAGAGTTGTTGCAGATTCGACGGTCAAAGTTCAAACTCTCTGATATGATCCAACGCTCTAAATTAAATCCTGATGTATTTAATGTTGTAAATTAGTGTAAAAAGAGTAAACGATGTCAGAAAAATATAATAAACGATTTAGAGACTCATTATAACCAGGGACGGATTCAGAAATTTCGTCAGGAGGGCAAGATTTATAATTTTGCAAAAAAATGACAAATCGTCCAAATACACATAAACTTTTTTTGCAATTTTTTTCCAGGGGGGACACTTGCCCCCCTGGTTATAACACCTTCTCATCTTTCCAAACTTACCCTTCAGCATCTACTTCACTGACTTCTTGGGCCCATCTTCTTCAGACACGTCATAACGCATCTCTCAGACATTTTGATACTTAGTCAAATTCTTGAGACCTTTTAACTCGTTATAACGAGTCTCTCATTCGTTATAACATAATGTACAAATTTGCACAATTTTGGTCCATTTTTAATTTCTTTTGCACCATTATTCTTCTCATGACTTGAGGAGTATGATCTTGACCTTAACCAAGATCAATTTTACCTGTTTTATACCTGCACAACGCAATTAAACTTGTGCAAAAGTTAGTATCTGATTTGTTTTGTAAATTATCAAACATGTTGAGTTTAAGACAACAAAATCTACCAAACAAATTTAAGAACAATAAATTTCTCGACAAATTAAAAATTGAAATCCTAGTCGAAATATACAAACTTCATAAAAATGTAAAATTAATTTAATTGAGTAAATTATATTTGACCAAACGAAGCTAAGGTATAATGACTAACTAATTAATCAATGTGAAGGCTAAACAAATCAAAACTTAACTTGCAATTTGAAAGTCAAATGACATATCTACACCATTATTTTGTTCTTCATATCAAAATTTCTTTAAAACAAAAGATTAGTTTTGAGTCCTTACATCTTAAAGCATGCAATTTTAAAAATGATTGATCCAACATTCTTAAACCCGAACAAATGATTGATCCAACATTCTTAAAGCATGCAATTTTATTGATTTTCACTCATATGATAAAATAATAAAAAGTTTCTCAATTAGATCAAATTAAAAATAATTTAATATGACAAACAGTTGAACAATTAGGGTTGATTGCTTGGACTTTCTAGTTCGAGTCGAGAACAAAAAGTAAAAAAAAAAAATCTTAACATCACGAAGTAAATTTTTTGTAATACTATAGAAGATCCGAACCCGTATATACTACCCCTCTCCCTTTATAAAAAAGGGAGCTGATACGTAGATATCATATTTGATACCAACTATTGATATCAATTTTATTATGCACATTTGGGTGAGTTATCATGCATATTATTTGAGTTATTATGCATATTATTTTTTGTAATGAAATAGCTATACATGTTGTCGATTTTATTATGCATCTTTAGTTGAGTTATTATGCATGTTATTTTCTGTAATGAAATAGTTATACATGTTATTTTTTTATACTGAAATAGTTATGGTATAACATGCATAATAAAATCGATATCAATATTTGATATCAAATATGATATTTATGAAACATTATCCTATAAAAAATCCCACACACAGAAACACACATTTCTTCCCCAATTCGAGTGATTGGGATTACATCTCTCAATGTAGACGTGGGTGTGCCGTTATTTTTTATGGAGCTACTTTAGTCTCCTCATTGACCCAATTATTGAGTACTTTTTTTCGTGCTTCTCTCCTTTGCGTACACGGAGAGAGAGAGATTTTATTTTTGTGAAGTCTTCTTCTCTTTTTATATGAAAATCGAGGTCGTCTTTATTTTTATCTATATTTTTACTTTGTGAGGCTGCAGTAGGTTCAAGTTTTCACTTCTAGATCGTGTGTGCCTTCTTGGAAACGAATCTGGTGCCCGCGGCACCAAAGCAGTGCAGATAGGACAAATTGGATGTTCATAAATTATTGTGCTGTAAGTAACGAACGATCGTGATTTGATTTATCTCCGTAATTTGATTTAAAGTTTTGTTTATACGAATCTTGACGCAATTGAAGGATTCAAATTCTCTGTACGTCATGTGCCGCGCAGGATCTGAACTCGTGCCTTTTTACCTCCCTCAGAGTCTCAGACTACTGGATTGTGCGCGCCTTTAGTCTCTCATAAAAGACTTCTATGATGTTTTCTTGAGACCTTTGGAAAGAATGTATTCTTACTTAACACTATTTTCAAATAACCTCAGTGTTCTTTTTTCTTAGCAAAGTTGTGAAAGGGTGTCCAATTGCTAGCCATTCTATACGTAATAGTATAATACTTGAGAAAATGTTTCTTCAAGAAAAAAATACTTGAGAAAATGTGTATTTGAGTTTTATTTTAATCTTTTACATTGCACTCACACTGCATATATCCATTATTTATCTCCGCTAAAGTAGTACATATTAGCTTGTTACTTCATAGTAAAAAAATGAAATTTATTTAATTGCATATTTTTGGTATATTTATTGTTGTATGGATCTAGTTTCGAAAATAAGACAAATTTTAAAGGTTAGATTTAAATACTGCACCGAGTAATTTCTAAATTAGCGAGGTTATGACACTTTACAAAGCACGTGATACTTCGTCTTCATATATCCAATCACAAAGTATGAATGACCGATTCAAATTATTGAACTTAATCTTCTTAGAGACCGAATTTTATATCTTTTGAATTTTTTTATAATATTTTTAAGAGAGATAAAATATAATTCGTATTTGATGGTTCAGACATCGTTTGATCTACTAGCTTTTCACTTCTTTAAAATATAGTAAATATTCTTAAAAACATAAAATTCGATAGCGAGAAAAATTTAACATGAAAATCAAGTGCAACAGTTTAAATCAGTCATTCAAACTTTAAAAAATTAATGACACATAAATAAAGTATAGCATGTGTAATATTTTATGAAGTATTATAGCTTCACTCTTTTTAAACTACTAACACTTCTATTTGACATTCATGTGAGAAACACAATAGTTTCGTTGAGCACGCCTTAGAAAATGGTCATATGCAATCTCTTTTGTTTAGACAACAACATTTTATCATGTTGTTTTATCTATTTTATTTATATTTTTAGGTTAAATAGATAAATGATGGCCAGTCAAGGTATCAGAAGAAGCTATTTTTATTTTTATTTTTGCTTCCGTGACTGTGATATATTATTGTGTATCATATTTCAGTATTGAATATTGATGTATGTAATCACTTTTATTATTATTGTTCATGTTGATATATTGTGTTAATAATTTATTTTTAATGTTTATTTTATTTTATTTTATCTATTTATTATTAAACTTTGTACGTGCCGATTTTTTTAATATTAGAAATTTAATAAATAAATTATAAATAGAAAGAAAGATTGTTGTGAAGTTCAAAAAACAGAAAAGATCGGAGTTGCAAATACCGGTCTTTTGAAAATGGTAAAAAAGTCGGTGTTGCCAACACCGAATCTTTTGATTTGTTTAGCTTTTGCTGCAAACTTTTTGTTTGCTTTTGAATCAAAAGTATTATTAGCATATTTTTCTAATTTTTGGTAGCAACTTCGGCTGCACTCGTCGGGACTATAGTTAGTTTTGTTTTAATGTCGCAAGCCATCAAGCTGTACAATCCGAGTCTACTTTCATCACGTCGAATCTGATTTGCGGTATGAGGAATGTGCATCTAAAATTTGACACCATCTTCAACTTATGTCTTAAGTAGTAATTTTTATCACGAGTTTGCGTCAGATTCAATTTTGAATCGCTCGTTTCTCCTATCACAAATCAGACTAAATGTGATGGAAGTAGACTCGAATATTTACAACTCGGTGGCTTTGCGATGATAAAAAACTAATTACAGTCGCGACGAGCGTAGTTAAAGTTGCTACAAAAAATACCAAAAGAATGTTAATCATACTTAATATTTTTTTATAGCAACCCCGACTACGCACGTTGGACTCTAGTCGGTTGTGCGTGCGCGTCTCTGCATACACATGTAGGCATGTAGCGGAATCAGTAACTCTGACATGAAATGAGAGAGAATGATTAGAAAAATGAAAAATCTGATGCAGCTGTGTGCTGCACAAAACCAGAAATACTGTGTTCATGAAATTGTTGTGTTCATTTTTTAAAGTTATTTCTATTTTCTATTGTATTATTATCGGTGTCATGCATCCTAATTCTTTTGGTATTTAATTTATCCTTTTAGGGTTGTAATTTCTATGCTGTATGTCACAATTGAAAAGGCGAATAAATATTCCTTGTTGAGGGAAGCACTTCCAAAAAGAAAAAAAGAGAACATGAGAACATGTTTGTCCTTGCAAATTTTAATATTTTAAAGGATGAAAGTGCATATTTAAAAGGATTATCAAAATTATTTTATTGTATTTACTAGATTGATAAATACGAAAAAAAATACTTAACAAGAGAAAATTGACAAATAAGTTAAATTGAAGTGTGAAGAGAAGAAAAAAATTTATCTCATTAAAACATAAAAAAATTATTTACTTATCAAAGCCTCATTACTAGTGATATATCTCATAACTCGTTTGACGTCAATTAAGCTGAAATAGAAAAATATTAAAATTTAAATGTACTAAAATGACCTTGCTTCTTCATCTTTTCTTCTTAACAAAAACTACACAATTAATCTCGTAAAAATGCAATTTTATTATGTTAAAGAGAACTACTAAAACTAATGAAAAAGTTTGATTTAAATAAATGATAGGAGTGGAATATAACTTTTTTTAACTAAAACATAACACATCAAATTTAGTGGAGTGAAATGATAATTTGTCCTACAACTATAATATTAATTTATTTATCATTTTTCTTAAAAAAAATAAGTTCATCTATATCATAAATGCTAAATGAAACTAGTTAAGTTCCCATAATATATAAGAATATGTTGTTACTAGTCTAACATAAACAACACAGAAGTACCATACCGAATTTTTTTTTATTAACAAAAAAAATTAAAAAAACACGAAACTGATAAAATTCAGATCAAAATCACCAAAGTAGCCATTCCGGAGTCTGTGATTCCGAAGTTACTTCCGAAATCACTAGATCCGGAATAACTCCGAAATTAACGCAGAGGAGAGAGGAGAGAATGCAGGCCAACTTTTTGAATTATTTTATTAATAAAATATTAATATTTTATTTGATGAGTTGGGTTGTATTTAGGTAAGTTTTTGTAACGAATTCAACTGCATTTATCGAGATTATAATTAATTTTTTTTAACGTCGCAAATCATCGAGCTGTAGATATCCGAGTCTACTTCCACCACGTTGAGTCCGATTTGCGATCGGAGAAACGTGCATCTCAAATTTAGCTCCATCTCGAACATATATCTTAATTAGTCTTTTTTATCATGAGTTTGCGTTGGATTCAATTTTGAATTGCTCATTTCTCCGATCGCAAAATAGACTCGACGTGATTAAAGTAGACTCAAATATCTACACATTGATGTCTTGCGACGATAAAAAAAACTAATTATGATCCCGACGAGTGCAGCTGAACTTGTTAAAAAAAATTAAGTATGATTAGCATTTTTTTTCTACAAACTTCGACTACGCTCTCCGGAATCATAATTAATTCTTTTTTATGGTCGCAAGCCATCGAATTGTAGATATTCGAGTTTACTTCCACCACGTTGAGTCTGATTTGCGATCGGAGAAACATGCATCTAAAATTTTGCTCCACTATCAACTTATATCTTAATTTGTAATTTTTTTATCATGTGTTTGTGTCAGAATCAATTTTAAATCGCTCATTTCTCCGATCGCAAATCAGACTTGACGCTGTGTAAATAGACTCGAATATTTACAGCTTGATGACTTGAGACGATAAAAAAAAACTAATTACAGTTTTGACGAGCACAGTCAAAGTCGTTACAAAACTTACCTAAATAGAATCCAAGAGTTGTATTAAATTATTAATATTTTAATAAATAAAGTTTTCAACGTTAAAAAAAAGTTGATTTTTTTTCATGACTGGCCTTAGAAAAATAAAAATAGTATTTATGACTTTAAATCAAATCTTTTGTAGCAATGACCATATTTTATAACATTCAGGTTCAGATGTCTTTTCTAAACGTTCACATGTTTTGCGAGCAGAATATTTTTTTAGTTTAGAATTTGTATTGCTAATCGTATTCGTTTGAAAAACACATTTGAACCTCAATGTTATAAAATATGGTCATTGCTACAAAAGATTTGAATTAAAAGTCATAAATTCTATTTTTATTTTCCTAAGGCCAATCATGAAAAAAAAATCAACTTTTGAACGTTGAAAACTTTATTTATTAAAATATTAATAATTTAATACAACTCTTGGATTCTATTTAGGTAAATTTTGTAACGATTTTGACTGTGCTCGTCGAGACTGTAATTAGTTTTTTTTATCGTCTCAAGTCATCAAGCTGTAAATATCCGAGTCTATTTACACCGCGTCAAGTCTGATTTGCGATCGGAGAAACGAGCGATTCAAAATTGATTCTGACACAAACACATGATAAAAAATAAAAATTAAGGCATAAGTTGAGTGTGGAGCCAAATTTTAGATGCGTGTTTCTCCGATCGCAAATCAGACTTAACGTGGTGGAAGTAGACTCGAATATCTACAATTCGATGGCTTGCGGCGATAAAAAAGAATTAATTATGATACCGGAGAGCGTAGTCGAAGTTTGTAGAAAAAAATATTAATCATACTTGATATATTTTTTGTAACAAGTTCAGCTGCGCTCGTCGGAATCATAATTAGTCTTTTTGTATCGTCGCAAGACATCAAGTTGTAGATATTCGAGTCTACTTTCATCACGTCGAGTCTATTTTGCGATCGGAGAAATGAGCAATTCAAAATTGAATCCGACGCAAACTCATGATAAAAAAGACTAGTTAAGATATATGTTCGAGATGGAGCTAAATTTGAGATGCACGTTTCTCCGATCGCAAATCGGACTCAACGTGGTGAAAGTAGACTCGGATATCTACAGCTCGATGATTTGCGACGTTAAAAAAAATTAATTATAATCTCGATAAGTACAGTCGAATTCGTTACAAAAACTTACCTAAATACAACCCAACTCATCAAATAAAATATTAATATTTTATTAATAAAGTAATTCAAAAAGTTGGCCTGCATTCTCTCCTCTCTCCTCTGATCCCGGAGTTATTCCGGAGTCTGTGATTCCGGATCCAGTGATTCCGGAGTAACTCTGGAATCATAGACTCCGGAATGACTAGTTTGGTGATTTTGATCTGAATTTTGCCAGTTTCGTGTTTTTTTTTTTATTTTTTTTGGTTAATAAATTCGGAGTACAATAAAACATGTACTTTTCTATATATTGAGTGAATAAATTTTATTATTTAATCTAAGAGCGTTTGGACTGTTGTAAGCAGGGGCGGAGGCAAAGAGGGACTGGACGACTGGACCGACGAGGACCCAATCACCCCCAATTATTTGGTAAGTATTGTTAATTATTACTTGATTATTTGATTCTCTAATTAAATCAAGGGCCTTGATCCCTCTCATAAGTTTTAATTACTTGAATAACTCAGCTTTCTAACTCTATTGAATCAGCTTTTGTAAAGCAATCAATTGAAGCATCTTCTTTGTGAACGAATTTAGTAGTTTTTTTACTCAATAAAAATATAAAATAAAAAGCCATAGGATCTGAGAAGGTAGATGATCGATATTTATGCCATTAATTTTTTTGTTAGTACTTAGCAGAATAATTTAAATTGCTTCATAAAGCGTATTAGTTCTTACTTGACTGCTTCTTATAATAATAAATATATGTTGTGTATTTATGTTGGAGTCTAAAATGTGTTAACAAATATCTAAAACAAGGATAAAAATAAGATGTAGAAATATTTAAACACTATTGTATGATTTATAATGAATCCAGAATGTTTCTAAAATAAATCGAAGAACCAAAAACCTAACAAGTGGTATGTTCTACTTAAAATAATAAATAGAGATAACATATAAGTTGAAATGTGTGTAGGTACTCAAATTTTCAAGAGACGAGACAAAAAGGAGAAATAAAGAAGTGTAAACAATTTTTGTCTCTTTCATCTCCTTCACATACTACCTCCAACTTCAAACAAACAAACAAACAAACGCAATTAATACTTCAATCCACCGCAAGTTATTTCTAAAACTGATACTAAACCCTCAAACCATTTTGAAAGATATATTAAACATAACTAATTTTTAAGAAATTTATTCAGCTAAAAAGAATGTTAGATAAAACATATATAGTCTAAGGTCCTACATATTTCTCAATTTTACCAGAACAGCCGACGAATCTAACACAAGGGCTGTTAGATAAAAGGGCATATCAGGCATTTATTACACTTCCCATTTTTTCTCCTTGTTTTAGCTCTTCTTCCCTGACACATCTCCATTATCCCTCTTGGATCTACACCCAAATAAAGAAAAAAAAGGAGGAAGAAATACGAGAAATGGAGTTGGAAATGGAGGCCATGGCCGCGTCGATTGGAGTGTCCGTACCGGTGCTTCGATTCCTCCTCTGTTTCGTCGCGACAATTCCGGTGAGCTTTCTCTGGCGGTTCGTTCCCAGTGCACTGGGTAGGCACCTCTACGCCGGGTTCACGGGAGCGGTGCTCTCCTACCTCTCCTTCGGGTTCTCGTCGAATCTCCATTTTATTATCCCCATGTCCATTGGATACCTTTTCATGCTTTTGTTTCGAAAACACTGTGGCATACTAACTTTCCTCGCCGGATTTGGCTATCTCATTTGCTGGTAATCTCACTTATCACAAGAAATTAGTTGTTTGTTTGTGCGTTTACTTTAAGTAATTTTGAAGTTTGACTTTGGTTTTGGTATGAAACATCTCGCCAGCAAAGGTAACCAATTCTGGTAATCGCTGGAAAGATAGTAGTTGGGAATAAATGCTGCTGAATCCATCATATTTTTTTGTATCTTAAAAAAAAGGAAAATTAGCAAGACAGTTGTTTTGGGTGGCTAAGAAGATTGGAATAATGATTTATGGAGAAGAGGTGTCTAATTGTTTGAGTAGAGAAAATATTTCATATGATATATTGGGGATGACCTCGACCAGACTTTCCAATTGGACTATTGGATTGCTGAAAGAAATCACAAGAGTTCACTTTGAAATTTTCATTTTGATTTTACTGTAATACACCTTTTCTCTAGCCTTTAGAAAAACTTAAAAGACTGAAGTAGTTTTGTTCAGAGTGTTTCTTCTATCTGAAGTGCTATCTTATTATACTACACCAAACACTATGTTTTAACCAGTTTCTGATTAATTTCTACCTCTTGGTAGTCATGTATACTACATGAGTGGAGATGCATGGAAAGAAGGGGGCATTGATTCAACTGGTACAAAATCTACTGATTTTTTCCTTTGTAGTAGGCATTTCCATTTTTTTCTTCTACTTTTTAATCATGCATTTGTACTTATGCATATCCAATCTGAAATTGCAAACACTCTGTAACAATTGAATGTGGGACTACCTAAATTTAGGTACAAGATGTTTAATGCATGTTTCCTGGTATAGTCGGTACATATATATAGTGGACCTGAGCAGAACATTACCAAATTTGCTAACTGAACCAATAATCTTTACTCTGCCTTAGTTAGTCTATTTCATTAAGGTTTATAAAACCTCAATTAAATGGAGTTAAGACATGATTCTCTCCATTGTTCCTTTACAAATGTGGGCTTATTGTAATTTTGATTTTGTCCTGAGCAGGAGCCCTTATGGTTCTGACACTTAAGGTCATTTCATGTGCAATAAACTACGGTGATGGTTTAATAAAAGAGGAAGAAGGCTTGCGTGAAGCTCAAAAAAAATATCAGTTGATAAAATGCCCATCTATTATTGAATATTTTGGGTATTGCCTCTGCTGTGGAACCCACTTTGCGGGGCCTGTGTATGAGATGAAGGATTATCTGGATTGGACTGAAAGAAAAGGGGTATTTGCTTGTCTGTTTTTGTTGCCTTTTTTTTCGGTAGTTAGTTATTTCTTTTAACTGTAAAGGCAGAACTTTGATCGCACAAGGATAAATATGTAAAAAGTACGCTAGATAATGTAGTGTAGTGGACGACAAGTTGTAAACACTTCTGAAATATTAGATTATTAAGTACACTATATAAACACGTGTTATTATGACAAATTGTAACTGAAAAGTTACTATTGGTGGAACAGCAGAAAACTGGGGGCGGTTTGTTTTGGCAAACTCATCTTTGTTTCTTGTTCACCTTTTAATTTGTAAGTTTCTCTATAAAGTTAAATAAAAGCAAAAACAGGTAACTCTCCTTTTTCTTTTGTCTGGAATGGCTGCAGGTATGGGCTCCCACAAAGGACAAGCCAGCGCCTTCTCCGTTCTTGGCAGCCTTATGTGCAATAATCCAAGCTGGTGTGTGCATGGGACTCTACCTCTACCTGGTGCCTCAGTTTCCACTTACCCGTTTCAGTGAGCCTGAGTACCAAACCTGGAGTTTCTGGCACAAGCTGTTCTACCAGTACATGTCTGGATTTACGGCCCGCTGGAAGTACTATTTCATCTGGTCCATCTCTGAGGCCTCAGTCATTATTTCAGGTTTTGGGTTCACAGGCTGGTCTGACTCTTCACCTCCAAAACCTACGTGGGACCGTGCCAAGAATGTGGATATATTAGGTGTTGAGCTTGCCAAGAGCTCTGTACAGCTGCCACTTGTATGGAATATTCAAGTCAGTACTTGGCTACGCTACTGTAAGTTCTTCTTTGCGTAGTTGATCATTAGTTTCTCATTTCACATTTATTGGACAATGTGATGAGAAATTATGTTCTACTGCAGATGTGTACGAAAGGCTGGTTAAGAAGGGTAAGAAAGCAGGCTTCCTTCAGCTACTGGCTACTCAAACAGTCAGTGCTATCTGGCATGTAAGTTGTGCTAACAGTTTTTATCGCTAGCTAACTTTCCAATAGCAAAATTTACAGGTGCCGTGCTCACTTAATTATTTACCGAACTGCAGGGTTTGTACCCAGGGTACATAATATTCTTCGTCCAATCAGCATTGATGATTGCTGGCTCAAAAGGTACTTTATTTGCCTCATCATACTTCTAGGAGTATACATGCAAATTGTAAAATCTCACTGGTTTAATTGTTTGTGTTTGTTGTTGCTTTTAATAGTCATATACAGGTGGCAGCAGGCAGTTTCTTCCAAGAATGCTGTACTTGCAAATCTGTTAGCCTTAGTCAATTTCTTTTACACGCTTCTCGTGCTCAACTACTCTTGCATTGGTTTTATGGTTAGTGCATATTCCTTTTCTCGAGTAAATTATCCTATCCAATTTTGATATAGGACACAGACATACACTTGTATAATTTGCATTCGAGTTCTGATCCCTTGACACAAACTTTTTGACTATGCAAGGTACTGAGCTTTGAAGAGACTCTGGCCTCATACCGAAGTGTGCACTTTGTTGGCACTATAGTACCAATTGTATTCTTTTTGCTGGGCAACATCATTAAACCGGCTCGATCTGTTAAGCCTAAGGCACGTAAAGCCGAGTAAATTCCACATTTCAACGGTTCCGTCTCAGACGAGTGAGGCTATAGAGAAAACCATGTTTGATTTCTTTCTTTCTTTTCTTTTCTTTTCTTTGGTTGTTCTTCACACTCCGTCATTTATCAATAATCTCGGTTTGATTAGGTTGAAGGAACCTCTTTGTGTTGAATTAATGTCTTTTAATGTTAGAGAAAAACTTCATTGTAGCACGGATGTTTTATTCTGACTTTACAGCATTTCGTTGTGTTTAATTAATATTTATGTAATTGAGTCGAGTAATCATTAACCCTTTTTAAATTTAAATAGGAATGCCTTTTTTTAACCCATGTTTAATGGTTCTTTGGAATAGAAACGCTGGTGCCACTTTTCCCAAAAAGATTTCTATATAATTTGGGGTAGTTTTTTTTTTTAAATCACTCAATTAGACTCTTTCGTGGTATGTGTTGTGCGGCCGTGCGGGACACTTTCAGTCCAGGAGGGAATCTGCTTCCGTCTCATCTATTGTAAAATCTCACTGTTTTTTCTTTTTTGAAATTTTCTCAGTTGGACTCATTGCCCGCATTGCTTCATTTGGTTAAAGAAGAAATTCTGACGCAATCATTATAAATATGCAGTTTCTTCTTCATTGTAAAGTTTTACAGACTCAATAACATTATGACGCAATATATGGAAATTAAAAGCAAAAAAAATGCGGAATTTGGAGACATCACAAGGCAAAAAAAATGAAGGCATTATCGTAGACTTACGTACAAAAACCAGAAAATAAACTTACAAAATTTTTAGAGGTGGCAATCGGGAGGGTCAGGTGTGTTCGGGTTCGGGTTCGGGTCGGGTCGAGTCAATTTGACTTCAAGAGATTATCGGGTCTCGTGTTTGATCAGGTCGGGCGGGGTCGGGTCTCGGGTCATCATGCGTTGACATTTGTCGGGTTTCAGATCTTACGAGTTCGAGCCGGGTCGGGTTTCAATTATCTAGTTTAAGGTATTTCTCGGGTTTCAAATCTTTCGGTGTCGGATCGGGTCGGGTTTTAATATCTCGTTTTGATTTCGGGTTTCAGATCTTTCTAGTTCGGATCAGGTCGGATGTTCATTGTCTCGTTTCGGGTTTCTCGATTTTCGGGTCTTTAAAGTTCAGATCGGGTCCGATTTCGAGTTCTCTTATTTCAGATCATCTTGATTTTCAATTATTTAATTATTCAAGTCCTAATCGAATTTGGCAAGTTTATGTAATGCATCACATTCATATCTATATCAAGTAGCATTTTGAACACAATTGCTAGTGTTCGTGTTATTCACAAGAGATCATTACATCATGTAATACTAAATTAAAAAAATGTTGTCACAAACCAGAAGAACATTATTTCATATTGGTGTACAGTTATACAATGGTACTCATCAATATCATTATTGTGGTTTAGTTTTATAAATAATTATGAAATATTTGTGCTTCTGACACGACTAATTTCATGTTAATTTAATAATTCTTCACCACTTTTCGACCACTCTTCTAGCAATATTGCTTGATTTGCCAAAAGGACCATTAGAGTTTTGGGTCATGTCGAATTAGGTAAGGTTCCGAGCCATTCAGTTAGAGTATTAAAATAACCCGGGCGGGTCTACCGGCCCGTGGATCCGCCCGTGCCCGACCCACCCCGTGGCCCAGATCCGATTCGACCCGTGGATCCCGGATCCATGGATCTAGCACGGGTCGGGTAGGCCCAAAATCCCCAGACCCGTGGTGACCCATGTGAAGGTTGTGTGTTTTGAAAGTTATCTTTTTGATAACGAACTTATGAATTGTTTACGATTTTAAATGTATTATATATTTATGTTCCTTGAGATTGATATGTTATATCTTTAGAAGCGTTCAAGAAGATGCTCATGGTCTTGAACCATAGAACTCTTTAGATGAAAACATATAATTCTAAATATGCTCACAATCGTGGTAATTAAAGGGAACATTATTTACCATGAAGATTGTCATGTCAATTAAAAGTACATTGTAGTTCTATAAATGTTGATAAGTGCTTATCATTCAATGACATGAGTATATAAAATGGTGATTCTTTATATACTGAACATGACCTAACTAGATGGAGCATTATATGGATTGGTTTTGTGTCATTAATGTTTCCAATGTGTCTTTGAATCTTATATATGAGACATGTAGGTTTTTCACATGAGAAGTATATAATGTGATTACTATTAAAGTCCATTCAAATGATTGGAATGATATAGTAATTCGTTATGTACAACTTGTGCAGGAGAAATTTATATGTCAACATTATTATTGTCCCTCATTATTTGAGTTATGATATTACTGAGCCCCTTGGTAAAGTGAAATTGTATTGCATGCAATATAACTGATGTAGTTATACTTATAATTCACTTGAGAGACCAAGAAAAGAATATAATGCAAAAATGACACGATCCTATTTTGCATATTATTTAAAATATCATGAGACAAGGATAGACACAAATTAAGTGGATCAAGCACGTAACGACTATGTCGTTTGGGAGACTATAATGTAGTGATAGAACCTCTTATAGTCCATAATATAAAGTATTTTATATTATATCCCAAGATGACGTAGATCCTCTGTAAGGTCACACCAACTGAACATAAACAACAAGTATTTTACATTTTGAATGATGTATTTAATCTCATAATGTATGAGTTAAAATGCATGTGATAAAATGTTAAAGTAATATGTCATGTAAAATGACATGCTTAGATCATAAAATAAATTTATGAGAATATATGTGAATATTATTTTGTATAATGTTTGAGAGCATTATAAGAATAATAAATTAATTCATATTAGAATAATATAGTATATTATTTACTCATAAATTAAATCCTTGCAAAATATGATTAGGAAATAACAAGAGAGTAATCATAGCCATTTGTGTAAATAATTAACACAAGTGTTGTCCTAGGGCTTGGCTATATAAAGGGGTATGTTTGAGATAAAAAATGACTTTTTCTCTCTCTTGCTACAATGAGATGAATAGTAATCCGTGAATAGTAATCCTCATTTCCTCTCTCTTGTGTGTAGAAAGAAAAACTTCATTGTTCTTCTTTCCCTTCTCTTGCAAGGTTTAGCCACCAAATGAAATAGCTTATTCATTGAAGATTGAAGATCTAGGTGGTTGGATCTAAGCTCTAACCTCTACATCCATCTATCTAAGGATGCTTTAGGTTGTTGTTCAGGTTCAAGGTGAACCAAGAGACAAGGGTGCTTCCATGTCCGAAGAAGGAAGACGACGGTTTTTAAGAGACCTAGAAGAGGAATAAACTCCTCTCTACAAAGAGATTTGACAATCTATTTAGGTATAACCTTTTATCCACTCTTGTGCAAGAAATAAATGTATTATTTTCTGTTTTGTTGATGCACAAGAGGTGTTTGATGAAATGTCATAGTATAATCTTGCTTGCAATTGTTATATAAATAAGATCTTTTGTGTATTGAGTTAAATAGAGGCAAAAATTTTAATTTTCGTCCTCTTGAACTTACACATGAAATCCCAACAACCCATGCCCATCTGGACCCGTGCCCGACCCGTGGACCCGCCCCCCAAATTCGTGCTACCGACCCGTGACAGCCCCTTATTCCCCTATTTCACATTTTGTCAAATCAAATTAAAAAATATATAAAAATATCGTGCATAATTTTTTAAAAAAAAATTCAAATTTACACCTTTTGTCAAATCAAATTCAAAAAATTCAAAAAAAATTTGAAAAAAAAATATATAATAATGTGCAGAAATTTTTTAAAAAAAAATTCAAATTTTCACCCTCCTCTATAAATACACCCCTACCCTCTCACCTTCTTCACAAATCAATTCTCATTCTCTCTCATTTCTCAAATTCTCAAATCAATTCTCTCAAAATTTTAATTTCTAAATTTATAAGTTATAATACATTTAGATTTAATTAAGTAATCTTAGATATTTAGTTAATTGACATTTATTCAGTTCGGTGTAAAAAAGAAACAAAATTTCGACATTCTTTCGTGCAACTTCTACATTATTCAAAGGTAGATAAGATTTAATGTAGATTTTTATGCTTCAATTTTTGCATTTCGTATTTTTAACATATCTTTTATTTCTGCATTGTATTTTTTATTTTTTTATTACATGGCTGGAAGAAATTCCGCCTACTTGTTTAATTTTTTTATATTGGCACTGGTCATTACTAGAGCTTTTTATTTTTTATTACATGGCCGGAAGGAATTCCGCCTACTTGTTTAATTTTTTTTATATTGGCACTGGTAATTACGAGAGCTTTTTATTTTTTTATTACATGACTGGAAGAAATTTCGCCAACTTTTTAATTTTTTTATATTGGCACTGGTCATTATCAGAGCTTTTTATTTTTTTTATTACATGGCTGGAAGAAATTCCGCCTACTTGTTTAATTTTTTTTTATATTGGCACTGGTCATTACCATAGCTTTTTATTTTTTTTATTACATGGCTGAAAGAAATTCCGCCTACTTGTTTAATTTTTTTATATTGGCACTGGTTATTACCAGAGCTTTTTATTTTTTTATTACATGGCTGAAAGAAATTCCGCCTACATTTTTACTTTTTTATTTCATAGTTGTTTATATTCATAGTTGTTTTTTGTTATTATTGTAGATATAACATCTCCTCCTAACTTTGTTGACAAACTCGCACACAGGATTAGTGTTGAATTTTTTGGCGAGGAGCCAGTCGCACAATATGCAAACACTAACCCTCAAACACATCCTGAGTATTATTATCAACAAAATGCAAGCATGAACCCACCTCCACGACATGCAAACTCCCGTTATACTCTAATCATCTCTACGTATCACAAGAGACCGTTCCACAGACTCAATCCCTTCGTTCACACCAATGACTGAACCAACAAAACCTCCCATGACAACAAGAAATATGACCTCGTCTGTCGACGAAATTGCCCCCCCCCCATCGTCAGAGGCATCACCAGATATCCAAGAAGCGCAGGTAGAGCCGTCACAAAAGAAGAATAGGAAAACAATCGCGCCCAAATACGATTCAGAATGGTGGCGTTACTACGAAACAACAAAGGATGCAAGCGGAACTGTTTCGACTTTACGGTGCAAGGTAAAAGGATGTGCATGTTATTTCACTTACAAAAAATCTAGTGGTTTAAGTTCATTCAAAAAGCATGCTGACAAGAATGCTGAAAAAGGTGAGGACCCACAAGAACTATCTGACCAACGGTTAGTGCAAAGCAATATTAACACAGACGGTTCGAGAACCTTTGCCAAATATGATGAAAAAAGAATGTTAAGTGAATTTGCCATATATATTGCCCATAAAGAACAACCAATTAGTATGGGTTGTTGTCCCAGTTTTGCCAGATTAATGATAAAAGGTTGCGGCCAAGTATTGTACAAGAAATTTCACCACCACAAAATGGTGGAAGAAATCAAGAAACAATACTTAGAAAAGAAAAATGAACTGTTAGCCATTTTTGGTTACGCCAACTATAATGTATCAATCACATCTAACTGTTGCGCATGTAAGCATGGTTTAGGATATTTTTGTATTACAGCACATTATATTGATGAAAATTGGCTTTTGCAGAAACGAGTTCTATGTTTTTGTAACTTGGATTTTCCGCACACCGCACACGTTATTTACCAAGCCATAATTAATGTTTTGCATGAATATAATTTAAATAAGGATTTAGAAAACAAGATTTTTTCAATTTCTTTTGACAATGCTAGTAATAATATTAAATCTATTGATTATTTTATACGTGCATTAAACCCCATAATGAATGAGAGATTATTTCATAAAAAATGTGCATGTCATATTCTAAATCTCACCGTTAAAGATGAACTGAAAACTGAAGGTATAAAAGAGTTAATTTACAAATTCAAAGATGGACTTCATCACATTTATTCAAATAATATTAGAAAACAAGAATTTCATGCATTATGTTCACGTTTGGGTTTGGGTAAGTTGATGGTTCCATGGGATGTTGATACCCGTTGGAACTCCACATATAGAATGTTCCTTCGTTGTTTTTCGTATAAGCACGCAATAAATGAAATGTTGCGCAACTCAACTGACGGTATACAACTGATGCTCACCGTGGGAGAATGGGACCGACTGGAGAAATTGAAGGACTTTCTCCAGGTTTTTTTCAATGCCACCATCAAACTTTCATGCTCGTACAGACCATCAGTACACGAGTTGCTTCACCATCTGTACACCATCACAAATGTACGTAATCTCATTCTCGACCTATATCTATTTAAACTATTTTGTAAATAATCATCATTTTTTTGCATCAATCTCTTCATCCTCTTGTAACTTTTTTTTCAATTCTCATAGGTCTATCGTAAACTTGGAGATGCAGAGGAGCTTGATCGTAATTTAACTCCTATTGTGGATGCAATGAAAGAAAAAGTTTCTCAAATACTGGGAGGAAGTACCTCCTATCACCATTATTGCGAATTGTCTCCATCCGACCTTCAAGAAGAAGTACACCATAAGATTGCTTCAGAGGTACAAGAAAAAAATTGAACTTATCATATGATACAACGGAAGTCGAAGTAAATGCTTTATTCGACTCTATGTTCGACATTTACAATGCTCGACATATCTCAAGTACGACTACTACGACACCTCGCACACGAAGGTATGAATGCAATATTTAGTAAATTTTGAACTCACAGTATACCATATTACTTAATACTTATTAATTAGAATTATTTTTTATTACAAACAAAAACAACACTTCTTCGGGCTTGCTTAGCGAGCTACGAGATGATGAACCTCAAATGCTCAACACCAATGAATTGTTGAGCTATTGTTTGGAAAGTCTTGAAGACAACGTCGTCGACATCCTGGACTGGTGGAAGCAACATTCCGGTGCATATCCAGTGTTGGCAGCGATGGCGCGCGATGTTTATGCAATGCCTGTGTCAATCGTACTTGCTGAATCATGTTTCAGTTCAGTAGGTAGAATTTTGACCGACAAACGCACCAGGTTGGGTGAAAAACGTTTCGAGCAACTTGTGTGTATGAAAGATTGGATTGATGCCGAAGAGCGGAATCAACATGGTCCCAGTCCTCATGGACTAACATCTCCTGTCACTCAAGAAAGTAGTAATATGCCAAGAACTCCTAACGCTGGCGATGATTCTGACACTTCGTTGTATGCAGAAGACGATGATTTGTGGTATTTGACCAATGATTTCATGCGTGCTTTATAGTATGTTTTTATTTTATTAATTTTGAAGCATTTAATTTTTATCACATTTTTTGGAAGAATAATAACAAAAAAAAAGTTAGAACTCCGCCTATGTGACTACACGTAGCCAGTCCCAAGCCCGGAATAAAGGAGGAGGGTAACTTTTAAAATTTTAAATTATTCGAAAATTTCAAAATATTATTTCATAATTTTTTTATATTTGTTTGCAATTGTTCAGATTTTTTGAATATTATTCGATTTTAAAGATAATTATAAATAAAAATGACATAACTATAAAATATTTTACCAAAATAGTTCATACAATTATTTCATAATTTTTATACATTTTTTCGGATTTTTTGGATTTTTTTAAAGTCATATCATTTTCCCTAAATTATTTGAATATTATTCGATTTTAAAGATTATTATAAATAAAAATGACATAATTATAAAATATTTTACCAAAATAGTTCATACAATTACTTCATAATTTTTATACATTTTTTCGGATATTTTGGAATTTTTTCGGATTTTTTTAAAGTTGTATCATTTTCCCTAAATTATTTGAATATTATTCGATTTTGAAGATAATTATAAATAACAATGACATAATTATTAAATATTTTACCAAAATAGTTAATACAATTATTTCATAATTTTTATATATTTTTTCGGATTTTTTGGAATTTTTAAAGTTGTATCATTTTCCCAAAATTATTTGAATATTATTCGATTTTAAAGATAATTATAAATAAAAATGACATAATTATAAAATATTTTACCAGAATAGTTCATACAATTATTTCATAATTTTTATACATTTTTTTCGATTTTTTTGGAATTTTTTCGGATTTTTTAAAGTTGTATTATTTTCCCTAAATTATTTGAATATTATTCGATTTTAAAGATAATTATAAATAAAAATGACATAATTGTAAAATATTTTATCAAAATAGTTCATACAATTATTTTATAATTTTTACACATTTTTTCGGATTTTTTAAAGTTTAAATCACATTTTTCCTAAATTTTAAAAAAAATGGACGGATCCAACTCGTCCTGCTCGTGTTTATTACGGGTCGGGTTTGGGGTTTTGGGTTCGGACCCGTGGAGACCTGCCCCGTTGAACCCGTGGACCCGTTGTACTCATGGATCCGTGGATCCGGACGAGTCGGATCCACGGGTACCCGACCCGCCTCGTCTTTAATTCACTACATCCAGTGTCGGCTGTCGAGTCATTTCGGATTTCAGCTTATGTCGTGTCAGGTCGGGTCGGATATTGAGTCATTTGATGTCGGGTCTTTTCGGATTTCGAGTCATATCAAATCAGATCGGGTTGGGTGTCAGGTCATTTGATGTCGGGTCATTTCGAATTTCAGGTCAATATCAAAGCAGGTCGGGTCGGATATCGAATCATCTAATGTCGGATCATTTTCGATTTCGGGTCGTATCGAGTTAGTCCAGATCGGACGAGTTAGTCGGATCGGTTTGGATTTTGCCACCTCTAAAATTTTTCCACCGGGGCTTGAACCAGATCTTCCCATCGTCGTCGCCCTTTCTTTTTTTTTTCTTCTTTTTCTTATTTCGATTATACTCTCGGATGCGAGCCGAGAATACTTGATTGTTCTTGCACGACCTTTTCGGTAACTCTTTTGAAAAATTTCCTTCGCTCTTCTTCTGAAGCCTTTGATTTTCTTTCTTGATAAACTGGTTACGTGAAACATGCGCGAATCAGTGAGTCTTTGTTCGATTTTCATTTGTGATTCGCTAATGGAAGTATAGAAAAGTCACTCAACAGAGATAGGAACTAACTGGGGAGAGGAAGCATGCTTCGAAGTGGAATTTCTAGTTGTATGCGAAAGCAACTTTTTGTATTGACACCTGACGGGGTTTTCATATTTGATTTGATTTTCAAAAATAAAGTCGTACTTGTTGTATTGAGAGAATACTTATGTAGGAAATCCTCAGCATAACGAATTTTCTTCTAATCTACCGCAGGCTACAAAAAAAGCTACTGAAACTATTTGATGTTGATTTTCGGGCATCTGGAAGCCATCAGTTGGATTTGGTGTTTTTTCGTTAACATTGAATAGTTTAGGGGAGATATGAAATTACTAAATGACTAGTAATCGTACCCGTGCACAGCAACGGGAGAAAATAATGTAGACTAAAATATAATTTACTAAAGTATTTTTTTCAAAAAATATAAAAAATAAATATCGCTGAACATAAACCAAAAATAGTATTTTGTTTAGTTTGCCTTGTTTAGCAAATCAAATTTAGTAATTTAGTAATATTTTAAATGTATGGAGCATGGAGCGTTGAGCGGGCAGTCGAAAGTGCAGAGCGGGTGCGAGGAGTGGTGAGCGGGCAATGGGGAGCGCAGAGCGGGTGCGAGAAGCGGTGAGCTGGCAGCGGAGAGCGCAGAGCGGGTGTGAGGTGCGGGAAGCGGGGAGCGGTGTGCGTGGAGCGAGTGGTAAGCAAGAAATGTGAAGCATGAAGCGTGAAGCGGGTAGCGTGAAGTGTGACGCGGGTAGCATGAAGCGTGACGGGGGAAGCGTGAAGCGTGAAGCATCGAGCGTGGAACGTGGAGCGTGAAGCATCGAGCGTGGAGCGGTAAGCCTGAAGTGTGAAGCGTGAAGCGTGGAGCGTGGAGAGTGGAGCAGGTAGCGTGGAGCGTGAAGTGTCGAGCGGGAAGCATGAAGCGTGGAGCGAGTAGCATGAAGCGTGAAGCGGGAAGCGTGAAGCTTCAAGCATGGAGCGGTAAGCGGTAAGCGTGAAGCGTGGAGCGTGGAGAGTGGAGCGAGTAGCGTGGAGCGTGGAGCGTGGAGCGTGGAGCGTGGAGAGTGGAGCGAGAAGCGTGGAGCATGGAGCGTGGAGCGGGAAGCGGGAAGTGCTGAATTTGCATCAGAATATTTTCGATTTCGTACAGCAAATTTTCCAGAATGTGGTCTCGTTTGATAGTGTAGGTGAAGTTCTCTCTAATGATCTCTTACGCCTCTTGTGCGTCACAGCGGTTTGGCCTGGGGAAACACACGAACCTAGCTACCTGATACATGATAACCACATATATTTTCTGGTTCCTGAATTTTGCAGAATTTGGTCTCGTTTGATATGGTAGGTGAAGTTCTCTCTAACGTTCCCTTATGCCTCTTATGCGTCATAGCAGTATAGCCAGAGGGAACGCACGAACCTAGCTACCCGATACTTGATACTGGGTACTTAGCCAAATTTTAGAATGTAAGCTCATATTTTCTGGTTGCTAAATTGGCATCCGATTATTATTGATTTCTTTTAGCAGATTTTCTAGAAAATGGTTTCGTTTGATAAGGTAGGTGAACATCTCTCTAACGATCTCTTACGCATCTTGTGCGTCTCAGCGGTTTGGCCTGGGGGAACGCACGAACCTAGCTACCTGATACATGATAACCACATATATTTCTGGTAGCTGAAAATAATGTAGACGAAAACATAATTTATTAAAGTATTTAAAAAATAGAAAAAATAAATATCGTTGAACGTAAACCTAAGATAGTATTTTATTTAGTTTGCCTTGTTTACCAAATCAAATTAAGTAATCTTGAAAATTCTGAAAGCATGAAGCATTGAGCGACGAGCGAGACGTGGGGAGCGGGGTGCGGGGACCAGGGAGCGAGGATCTGAGAGCGGGTAGCAAGGTGCATGGAGCGGGGAGCGCGGAGCGCGGAGCGGGGAGAGCAGAGCGGGGTGCGAGGAGCGTGGAGCGAAGAGCGTGAAGTGTTGAGCGGGATGCACGAAGAATGATGTCCGGATGACGCAAGACACATGGCGCAAGTCTCATGAAGCAAGTCGCATGACGCAAGTCCCATTACGCATGACGCATGACCCCTGACTCATGACGCAAACAACAAACCGCAAGCCGCAAGACGACAGCTGCAAGCCGCATGACGCAAGATGTCTGCTGCAAGTCGCATGACGCATGATGCATGCCGCAAGCCGCATGACGAATGTCGCAAGACACATGACGCAAAACTCATAATGCCTGACGCAAGTCGCAACGCTACAAGTCGCATGACGCCCCTCCGCTGCCGCAAGACGTACGACGCAAGCCGTTGTAAGCCGTATGACGCAAGCCACTACAGGCCGCATGATGCAAGACACCCGCTGCAAGCCGCGTGATGCATTGTTCAAGATGCAAGACGCGTTGTTCAAAACACATGATGCATGATGCAAGATGCAAGACGCATGACGCATGATGCATGACGCATGTCGAAAGGTGCATGACGCAGGACACCAGACGCTGCAAGCCGCATGACGCATGACGTATGATGCAAGCATTGCAAGCCGCATGACGCATGACGCAAGTCGAGTGACGCAAGACGCATGATGCAGGCTGCGGCAAGCTTCGTGACGCAATACGACAGCTGCAAGCCCATGATGCGAGACGACTACTACAAGCCCATGACGTAAGTCGACTACTGCAAGTCGCATGACGCATGACGCAAGCCACATGACACATGTCGCATGACACAAGACTCATGACGCCTGACGCAAGTCGCTGCAAGTCGTATGACGCCCCTCTGCTGCCGCAAGCCGTATGACGCAAGCCGCATGATGCAACTTGGTTGCCGCAAGCCATATAACGCTGGTCACTACAGGTTGCATGAAGCAAGACGCCCGCTGCAAGCCGCATGATGCATTATTCAAGATGCATGACGCATTGTTCAAGACGCATGACGCAAGACGCGTTGTGCAAAACACATGATGCACGACGCAAGACACATGCGTCATAATGCAAGACGCATGAGACATGATGCAAGACGCATGGCGCATGACGTATGAGGCATGTCACATGTCGCATGACGCATGACGCATGAGTTATGTCGCATGAAGCATGACGCAAGATGCAAGACGCATGACACAAGCTAATGCAAGCTGCATGACGCATGATGCTGCAAGCCGCATGATGCATGACGTAAGACGCTGCAAGCCGCATGACACATGACGTGGGTTATTTCCTATATAGATGTGGGTTATTGTATGTAATTCAATTTTGAATCTGGCGGTTTTGTACATATGCGACAAACTCCATTTTTTAAGTTTTCCTCTTTATTTTGTATGAGTCTAGTGCACCTAAGAAATGAGTAAACAAGAATCCATTAATGCCAGTTGTCCTTGTACATCGCATCTGTCTGAAACGAAGGAATCACCTCTTCTTTATTTAAATTTCCCCGCGCAAATTTTCCTTTCTTTATTTTGTATGAGTCTGATGCACCTAAGAAACGTGCAAATCACATTAATGCTAGTGGTCCTTGTAAACCGCATATGTCCAAAATGAATGAATCACCTCCTCTTTATTTTTTCTAGGGACATTTCTTTAGCAATTTCTTGAATAATCTCTACTCACAAGGTCCATAACTTGATGCCAAACTTTGTTTCATTTGAACTTGCATTTTGCTAAAAATGTCTCTCTGACGCATAGATGCAAGGGTATTTTGGGAAAATCAAAATGTTGAACACAATGGATATGCTTACAATGATAGATCAATTAATTTTTTATTCAAAGTAATGTTAAGTTGACACAATAAGCAATGAATAGGAGTAAAGATCAACTCAATCATAAACATACTTTGAGGGATAAAATAACTATAAAACTGACAAGTAAATTTGAAATTATCATGCGTATCTAAACATAACAAAGTAACAACAATAAGTCAAACATCTCACTTGTATAACGCGGTGGAAAATTTAACAGATATATTTAAAATAGAACATTACAAACAAAACATAAATAAATAAACATGATTCCAGATTCCTTTCAAATCATTCAACAAATTTTTTTTTCTGAGAACGCTCTTTCATACTCCCCTTTTGGCTATATGCTTCCTTTTGGGTGCCTGCATGATCAATAATACTCCAATTGTAACAACTCAGACAGCTACATATATGCTTAATGTCCTTAATATATATCATGTAAAATAAAGGCCACAGTTCTTATGTAAAGGATGTCCTTTTGTACTCCCCTATCTTGTCAGAAATCTAAGGCTGTTAAACACCTCTAAGGCTCTAACACCCAGGCAATATTTTTTTCAGTTTTCATTTTTAAGAGGATTCAACTGGAGCTGTTTAACAAAGTTAATGAAATTGAGAACAATTGTCTTGCCTTCTGTTGTGATAATGCTCTCTGGGTGGAACTGAACTCCCTGAATAAAAGTTAATGAAATTAAAAAAAGCACTATTCCCATGAGGTTCCCAAAATAAACAATAGTAACAATAATACACACCAGAAATGTTTTAGTAGGATATACAACAAAAGTTTTGCACACAGACCTGGATATGTTTGTATTTCCGGTGCCTACAGCCATTACCAGTCCGTCTTCACTCCATGCTGTTATCTCCAGAGCATCATTAGGAAAGCTATCATTTTATATAACAAGGCTGTGATATCTCCCAGCTTGGAAAGGACTAACACAAAACCAAATTATGGGTCAATTAAGTGTAGTTGGCAACCATAGGCACTCATGGTTTCAATACCAATGGATATTATCTGATATCAAATCAGAACTGACCCTCAAACAGTAGAATAGATATTCACATATACATCTTTTCATTGGTTGGGCTGGCATTATTCGGAGTCATTGCCAAATAATTGGGCTCAACTAAAAGTCCACTATCCCATAGGATACTGTAACATAATTGTACCAGACATGTGCAATCATACAATCAGTTCCTCTACAGACTACAAATCAGCCAGTACTGCAATGCATGATTACCACCAAGTGATAACAAGGGAATACACATGTTTGATTCCTTCTCATAATCTTCAAATGGATATATAGAAATTTAAAATTTTCAGAAAGAAAATGTACTACAATTTGAGATATATGTTAAGTTTACAGGGCCAAAGGAACATCGAATTGTACAATCAATTAAACATTTGTAATCACTAAGAAGTTTGGAGGGAGGACTGGGACATATTTGGGTACTAAGACTGTGATGGTGTTCATATCATAACCATTTCCATAAATTCAGATCCCCATCGGCTACTCTTAAAAGTTTGTAAATTATAATTATGTAAAAGGGAGTTTAAAGTAATATCAGAAAGCTATTGGCTCACTTTGATAAGCCTTGAAACAAGCTAGGTTCCACCTTCTCGTCGTAATAAACAAGTGAACCTTTACCATGTACCACTCCAGTAGGAGACCGCACAATTTTTCCTGTAATTGGCAAAGACGGCATTGCCTGGTAACATAATATACACTTCTACTGGGAGAAGTAATGCAAACCTAACAGTTTACTTTTCATGCTAATGCTATAGAAGAGAATCAGGAAAGACAGTTACCTCCAAAGGCTTCTCCTATACACTGCAAACCCATGCAAACACCAAAAATGGGTATTGCTGGTCCAAGTTCCAAAACTGTCTGGAGTGAAATGCCTGAATCCCTAGGCGCACCTGAATATAAAAGAATATTAATTGCTATTAAACTATCATACATAATCAAACTAAATCATCAAAATCACCGAAGAAAAGTTACCAGGCCCAGGTGAGATCAATATCCCCACAGGATTCGAACTTGTAGTCTTCAGGTCATGAGCCTGATGAGTTGAAGTGAGAATTCAAGGTCTCTTAGGCATCGGTTACCGACTTTACTTTTTGGGAGGTGCTTTATCAAAGCCCGAGTGCACTTGAAGCGAAGCATGCAATTAGGCGGTAGGGTTCATTCTGTAGTTGACAAAAAAACAAAATCATGGTTAGATATTCCTTGAGGTGGAAAGTTAATTCATATCATTATGTAGAAGTTATACCTTCTAATCACTTCCACAGTCAATTCATCATTTCGATAAACCTCAAATTAAATACCTCAGGAGTAATCGTTCTTCTCTGTTTTAACAGTCCCAAGCCATCTTCAGAATTGGAACACTCAACACGCTTCCGTGATTCTTTTTTGGACTGGGGGGCGACATCGAGAGTTCGGCCGAGCAGGAGGGACTGCCGAAGTCATGCGAAATCGAGAGGCAGCGCTCGACTGAATCTAAGTGAGCTCGATTCGCAGGAGCCGCCTGAGACGAAGAGAAGGAGGAGGAGACAGCCGGCGGGCGAATCTTCAGCCGCCGGCGATGGATCACGAACAAAGGCGCGAGAAGGCGTGGAGGCGATGGGTGGGGAGAGCTAGGGTTAGGATTTTTGCGACAGCACGGTGGCGTGAGAGAGAGTAGGTGGGATAAGATGGCCTGGGACGCCATTTTTCTTCTCTCAGCGAGAGTGCGAGACCTCGCTCTCGGAAAGGTTTCATCTTCTTTTCTTGTCGCTCTTTATTCGATTTTCTTCGGTTGGGAGGTTTCGGTTCAGTGCGAAAGGAGATGAAAGAGGCGACGGGTGGAGAGAGAGAGGAGCAGAGACCAAATTGAAACCGAGCATTACCTGCGATAACGAAACGTCAAGCATTACAAAATTGAAACCAATGTTGTTTTGTGAAATAAATAATACTAATATTACTTTCGTCGTTTGAGGGTGCAGTGCAGGTGCGCCTACCCGTTTGTTTGCATCGCCCACAAGTGTATGCTTGTCGATGTGTATTCTCTTCATCCATTTCATTTCTAATAAGTATATGTTGACGTCTCCCCTTCTTAACAGCATACCTTGTCGGGTCAGGCACTAGCTTTGGTCGTGGAATTTCAGGTCATGTGTCAGAATTTCCGAATGGCTCAAATTCTGGCGTCCATGTTGCCATCAACTCTTGAACGCGATAAACAGGAGATACGCACAAATTGCTACTTATGCCCCCTTGAGCACAACATGCTACGATATGAGAACAAGGGATACCTGTTAGTTGCGGTTTTTGACAAGTGCATGTACCTCCGGGCACTTCTAACCGCACTGTATGTATTTTATTTCCTTTAACCTTGTTCCCAACGAATCTTTGACCTGTTTGAACCTCATATTTTCGCTCGTTCCGGTACGCTCGCACCGTATGTGTATTTCCCCTTAATCTTCGCTCCTTCAGTAACGCTTGGATTTTGGGGGAGAAGAGGAAACCTTGTTCAATTGCTTTTTCTGCTTTTGCCCGTCTTTCAGCAAAGTACTTGACCGACTTATAAAATGTGATTTCAACAAGAGAAGTAACCGGTAACTCACGTGCTTCTTTGAAAACATTATTAAGGGATTCTGGTCCGTTTGTTGTCATCATCCTCATTCTACGGCCTCCTTCATCGAATGAAAGAGCCCATAAGTCAAAACGCGGTGCATTGTTCCTTTCAACATCGTTCGGATCCCTACCAATATCCTCAAGCCATGTTGCAGCGTCGGGGCATTTTTCGCGAATACAACTGAGCCTCATTAGAAACTTCCTCTTTTGATTTTGTTTCATTGCTTGCCTCAAAATCTGTGTTAATTTTTTGTTGGTAAATTCTTTTGTGAAATTTTGACATACGTGCCTTAAACAATATCGATGAAAGGCATGTCCATCTTGGGTGCTCCAACCCAGGTCTGGCTCACTAAAAACCCGCAAGATACTCTTGTGACGATCAGAGAGTACTGTCACAACTCGTGATCCAACCACTTCCCTACAAACAAATTTCATGAAATCCTCCCAAGATTTGTTGTTCTCGATATCAACCAACGCGAATACAAGGGGCACCAACTGATCTTCTGCGTCGAAGCCACATGCAACTAACATTTTCCCCTTATACTGCCCAGACAAATGTGTACCGTCAATTCCTATAATAGATTTGCAGTGCCTGAAGGCCTGTATTGCCGGACCATATGCCCAACACACTGCTTCAAATAATCTTTCATTTGGATCATTTGTGGGGGCGGTAAACCACTCAATCATTGTACCTGGGTTTGTTCTTTATATGACATTAAGTAAGGGCACGATTAAATCATAAGCTTGCCTCCAATCTCCGAACAATTGCGCGATTGCGATCTCTTTTGCACGCCAACACTTGAGGTAAGGAGCCTTAAAATTATATCTCTGCTCAATGACAATCTTGATGTCTTTTATAGTAAACCTTACATTTCTCTTAACACTTTATCTGATTATGGAAGCCATGAATGAAGACGTTAAGTGCGGATGCTCCAACCTATCTCCCGACATAACACATTCATGCGGACCTTGCCTTGTATTAATAATAAAAGCATCATCACTTAGCCTTCTTGATGCATACAACCTCCAATTGCAATTTTGGTCGGTGCACTCGATTGTATACCCGCTTTTATTGGACTTTCTCTTCTTAAACATGCGGTTCGATTTGATGTGAAAATCATGCACAACCCATTTTAGATGATCCTTTGACCAAAAACATTGTCCCACTGCCAAACCATCTTCTGTGGCATACCCTTCGTCGTCAAAGTAATTGCCATCACCAATTATATCGATGATTGCATTAATATTATTCCACGAAGCTATTGGATGAAAATCGGTTCGGTCCCGTAATGCCCATGTTGTCATGGTCAGAGAAGTCTCTTCTTCAGAATTGTAATTAGGGTCTTCGAAAGATGTAAAATCCATATTCATGAAAGCATCATTACCACACGTATTTCCAATTGGGCTTGCATCTTGGTTCACTAATATCTCAACCCGTTCTGCCGGGTTAATTTCATCCAACCCAACATTAAATTCGAAATCTTCATAATCCTCTTCTTCCTCTGGAATCGATTGATTTCGATTTGAGGTTGCATTCGGTTCATAACAATTGGTACGAAGATATGCATCTGGCATTCTACAAGCTATTGGCTCAACATACTCATTTGGGGTTTCGTAAGCACGACTACCACTTGCACAACCTTGGTTTAAGGTTTCCGTAGCTCGACTACCGCTTGCACAACCATGGTTTAGGGTCTCATGACCTCGACAGCCACTCGAAAAATCTTGATTTGTTGTATATCGAAGAACTTTTGGCTCAACGTACAACTCAATCATTGCAACAGTACCAGGATGAACCGAATGGTTCACCATCAGTCTCCAAGTATCATTACTCGACAGTTGTAACTCAGTATAGAACATTACCGGAGGAGTTAGCTGTAATCCGGCATTGAACCTTCCTGATATCTCTAAAGCATGTGTTGAACTTGAAATCCTCATCCATCGGTACAGTTTCGTCTCCAGTTCACCGAATGTTATGTCGTCATTCACCGTAAAACTATCGGTAGCTTTTTTCGAGTAATGCACACCATGAGGACCGTTCTAGATGGATCCTCCAGTGTAGAAACTAATAATAAACATTTTATATGTAAGATTTTGGGAGGAGAAGTGTGAAAATTTGATTTAGGGTTTGTGGAGAGGAAGGGGGTTGTTGGGGGAAGAAGAGATAAGATTGAAATAATGGTTGGAGAGAGAAGAAAAGAAAGGTGTTGTTGTATATATTTTGTTCATTTAGGGGACATGTAGACCCCTCATCTGAAAAAAAATCGTGCAAGATTCAGACTTATCTGCAAAAAAGACATCTTCTTAGGGGCGCAACTAAATAATTGCGCCCCTATGTTAATTCAGAAAAAATGGTGAAAAATGCATCTTCTTACTAGGTTGTAATCTTTCTAATCTTTTTAAATAATAATAATAATAATAAGTATATAATAATATTAATATTTATAGTATTATATTACAAATATTAAAATTACAAATTTATTTTATGTTTAAATTATTATTAATTTGCTTAATAATAATTGTAGTATATATATATATATATATATATATTAATATACATATATTAACAAATACCCAAAAATAATATATTAGTACTAACTAATTATTATATTAAAGGGTATAAATAATTATAACTTAATCCAAAAAAATTAACAAGACAAATTAATAGTATTATATTACAACTATACATATATTAAAAATTTATTGTATATTGAAATTATCATTAATTTGCTTAATAATAAATATTATGTGAATATACTACTTTATTGATATATTAACAAATAATAAAAAATTATATATTAGTACTAACTAATAATTATTATATTAAAAGGTATAAATAAAAACAACTTAACAAAAAAAAAATTCAGAATCACTTAGGGGCGTGATTAATAGTCGCGCCCCTAAGTGCCCGGGCCCACAACTGCAAAAGCACATGCAGAATGCCTTGATTTCAAGGAAAAAACAGAATCTCCTTAGGGGCGCGACTATTAATCGCGCCCTTGGCCCTCTATGCAATTTTTAGGGTGTCTCTGACCCTATCTGTTGAAATTGTTTGCTGCATGACCCTCTGTGAAAATTTTCGGAGACGGAGGATAGATGAGCGAACCAGAGCGGCTTGGACTGGAGACGTAAAAAAAAGGGAGAAGGACAGATCACATTTGTTCATTTCGGATAAACTTGATTTAAATCGTTAGATCAGCTGTGAGAGTATTTTTGAAAACACGAAAAGTCTGAACAAATGAATAAATTCAGTTCTTACGTGCTTTATAAGATAGATAGTATAGATAAATAGGTTCTGTCTGTCCTAAATTACGTGAAGCTAAGGGGCCAATGTGCAACTTTTTTGTGAGCTCAGTACATACTAACAAGTAACACCCGTAGTGGCCAAAGCCCTAAAACCCTTTTCATATAATTTGATTAGTTAACATAGATCTATTTCAAGACCCCATTTTTTTATACACAACTGGTATCACTAGCTTCTCTCTCTTTGTATCCTTTTACTCTTCGCCTTTTTTTTTGTTTTTTGGTCAAGTTTGTATATTGTATTTTAGCTTAGTTCATCCTTTATTTGTTTTCTATTCTGTTGGTTTCCTTGCCTTCTTCAACATTTAAGTACTTTCGAATTTTGAGCCCAGAATCTGTCTGTTTAAATGCTATTGAGCCAATTCTGAAATTCAGATCTAATATTCATGATAGTAAAAAAATTGAGCAATTTTTGTTGTTGTCGAGCTTCCTTTCATATGTTGTTTCATATTGTTCTGAATTTTATCGTTTGATTTATTAACAATTAAATACAACATTGCAGATAATATTACCCCCACCAGTGCCACCAGTCCGTACAAGGTCAAGTATGCTAGAACCTGATTCTGGCTGCTCACCACCACCTAACCTGCCAATTGTAAACCAGCTGCCACCATATCAGACACTACCTGACCTCATGTCAACTGTAAGTAAAAACATACACAGGCATTGTCTATTTTGTTATTCTCGATTTAGTACTTTAGTATTTACGTGATAGTTAGTTACCTTGGACTTGCGTGTTTTGATATTCAATCTAACCAAATCAATACATAATGAAAGACTAGTACCTACCTGTTCACTGGCAGCATATAACCTAAACTAGTCTTACTGTATTATGATCATTGATCAATTATGAACTCATTTGATCTTTTGGTGGGTTTTCTGTATTCTTGGTTAGCCTTTCAGACACCTCAAGTTGAGCCGTATCTCTAAGTTTTATTATGCATTTGAATTTTCAGATGTGCATTAAAAATGTCTGTTTCTGTTAAAATAAATTGCCTATCAGTGATCTTTCCAGCCATATTGAAATTTTAATTGAGCTTCTTTTTCCTTTGAATTTGCATCTTCCTCCATAGTTACAAACAGTTCCTAAGAAAATTTCCATTTTGACCTGCCCAGCAACTGATCGGCTGGCCTTGCACATTTTCCCGTGGACATCATACAACCTGGCCCAATACCAGAACCACCATTCGGTCAATTGCTGATGTACCTGGTACACCTGGTCTATTTATTTTTCTGCTATATTTTGCTAGAATCATGCTATACTCATCTGAAGATTGCTACAAATTCAAGTATGAAGGATAACAATTGTTACTCTAAACCAGCATTTATCTCTGTCATCAATGTTCAAGTAAAGGTTGTGTTTGAGCTTTTATGTGCTTGTTTCAGTTTCAAACATTTTCATTGGAAGTCAATAAGCGATCATTTTGTTACCACTCCCAGGGATTATCCTATATGCTTATGTTGCAAGTACCATTCCTACTCACATTGGTTGAGTACTTATAGTTTCTTCTTGATAAAAGTGTAAAAATACACAGTAAGAAGTACCAGTGGGTAATCTCCATATGTATAGGGCAAGTACATCTAGTTACATGTCATCTTATATGGGACCTATTTTTGAATCCTTTAATTATGTTGTTGCTACATCCTATAAGGCCATCCCTCTAAGTTGGAACCTTTTTTTAAAACCTCTTCCAACCAGTTCCCTTCATGGCAGTTGCATTATCTTTAGTTTCTTTCCAATCATTTTTCATAACAGCAGCACTTATTCAAACTATTCTTAGTACCATAACTATTGGACCAGCTTTCCAGCTATAATACTGTCTGGAACAAAGCTAATTCCTCTCACTGGCTCCATCTAACGCAAAACCTCTCATCTCACAGAAATTGCAAACCCATTCTCTGCTACCAGCTCAATCCAGTACAGTCTAGATCAGGTGCGACAGTGTTCTGCCCCATTGACAGTCTGATGAATGTGCCGGTGTGAGAGTGACTTCACACATTATTACAGGTGTATTGAGCTGTCTTTGTAATACATTTTGATGCATCTAGTTAACATTGGCACACATTTTAGTATGTCAATTCATAAGAGCTGCATCACTGTTCATCGATAAGAGTTCTAACATTGGGAGTGATAAGAATGTTAGTTTGTCAAGCTAACACTGAGATACTTTGTTTGATGAATTAACAAAAGTGAATTAACTATCTTCACTAATCTCCTAGGAAATGCTGAAAACCCAAGTTTGGCCAGAATTGATTCTGACAGCACCAGTGAGACGACATATTTTTTTTTGCACTACTCTTGTTGGGTGTCATCTCTAGCCTACCCCAACTTGTTTGGGACTAAAGGCTTTGTTGTTGTATCTATGTAGGGAATAACATACATTTTGATTGACTAGACTTGCGTCACTGTTCTATTTCTTTTTCTTTTTCTTTTTCTCATAGAATTATGTTGTTACTGATTTACACAAAAGTTAATTAACTATCTTCACTACTGTCAACATATTAGTAGGGCCCAGAGCTCATGTTATTGTATATGCTTAGGTAGCTAGGTACGAGGTAGTGATTATTTACATTACTATGCTGATTCCATTTGTATCATCCAAGTTCAGATATTGAGTTTGCACATTCTGAGATTCAACTTCAAAGTTCTTTGGACAAATATTGTGCTTTGTGCAAAGATCTTGGCATTAAAATTGTCTAGTGCTCATGAATGTACTGTGTACATATCTGCGGCATTCCATTTATATCGTGTAGATAATATGATGCACATTAAAATTTCTGTTTGACATAGCATTCTTTTTGAGGAAAAGACATAGCATAGTTTGTGTGCAGTCCTCTCTCCAAACTATTGCATCAATTCTTTTTTTTTGTGGACTTACTTTTTATTGACATAATTGCATTAATTTAGATTACTTGTTTTTTTTTTCTCATGGATAATGGTGTTCGCTAACAAAGCGATTGATTTAACTAGTAGCTGGTTATGCCTTTTAGATACACCTGGAACTTCAGGTTTGGCCAGTCTTGATGCTGACAGCTATGTGGATATCTATTTTGACACAGACACTGTGCTGTCTTCTTTTACTTCGATTTCTTTTGGTTTGCCTGATTTACATCTCCAATTTCGATAGTGGTGATTCTTTGTGATACCTCACCTTATAGTTCTCAAAAACTATTTGATTCCTTTTCACAGTATATTTTTATATTACTGTGATCACTTGCATGGACTTTGAGACTTTAGATCATTATGTCTGTTGTTTATGGTCCTTGAAATTGCATAGATATTTTACCTATGTATGTCTTGCCTAGATACATTTAGTTGGGCCAAAAAGTTGCATAGTGTAATGTAACCATGAACCAGTTATGTAATTTTTACTTTGTCAAACTTTGATATGCATAATCTGAGTTAGGCTATTGTAATACATTTGTATTGTTTGCAAAATTACAAATTGCGCAACTTGTGTTTTCACGTGTCTGAATGGTTGTTTCACGTTGCTCAATGTGTTCTACATATCAAAATCTCGTTGAGACCGAATATT
The DNA here is from genome assembly GCA_964058865.1 of Eleocharis quinqueflora. NCBI lineage: Eukaryota > Viridiplantae > Streptophyta > Magnoliopsida > Poales > Cyperaceae > Eleocharis > Eleocharis quinqueflora. The sequence goes on from CAXKVX010001551.1 coordinate 137,598, forward strand.
TCCATTTTCAGTATCTTTGTCTTTTTTAGAAATAATGACTCTTCTTGATATGCAAGCATTTTTTTAGATCCATGTTTCAAGAATAAAAATAAAGTTCTAAAAATTGTAAAATTAGTATTATGAGATTTTGATATGTAACACATTGAGGTGGTTGGATGGTCATTCTGAGCTGAGAAATTACAATTCAGACCATTTGTATTTCGGTCAAAATACAAACATTTGTACAATAGCCTTGCTCTAGATAGTGTTTGAAGATACTATTCATTTCTATCTTTCAGGTTCAAGTGCTGATTTTGCCCCTACAAATGCTGAGAATCAGATTCCCCTGGATGTTGTAGTTATGTATGCCATATGCTTTCGTCTACAGTTCTGAAGACACCAGTTCTGATCATCTATTATGTGCATTATTTCCCTTCACATTTCTAGTTGACGAGCTTCTTTTTTTGCGTTAAATTTTGCTAATTGATTTGAACATTTTGTTCCATGTCTTTCTCTCTGAAGCAATCCTGGCATTTAGTTTGGGAATAAAATTATTTCTCCCATACACTATTATATTGATACCACTAGTTTACAAGATATGATCTATATCTTGAACCAGTTGGTTGCTTGCTAATTTGATGAGCTTTTCTTGTATCTTTATTGCAGACAACATTCTGGTTCCGCTCTCAGTTTTAGAGTTATTGTCTGACCTCCAAGGAGCTGATTTAGATACCAGGAAGGCAGCAGCAAGCACCATCAAATGCTTATACCTAACTCCTGATACTGGTCAGCTTATTTCCGCATATTTCTTCGCCCTGTAGTTGACCTCATTTTCTCTGGGGATGATGAAGCAATATCTTTTGCTGCTAGGATTCTCAGAGATATTTCAGCTGCTCTACCAGAGAAACAACTGCAGTTGATGGCTGATGCCAGGGTTATGCCTGTCATGGTTGAGATTCTCTGTTTTTGCAACATACAATTCTGTCGGCAACATGCAGTGGAGACCTTGTGTTGAGGCTGAGGTGCTTCGGTACATTGCACCCGCCGCTCCTGTCTCTGTTCTCCTTTCACAGGGTATTGTACCACTCATGGTTCATGTGTTGAGGCATGAATCACCAGCTTCTCGTCAGGTGATTGCAGTGACAATTCCCAATTTGCCTTAGATCAAATAGACTGCAAACTGCTTTTGGGCCCTGTGCTGTCTGTTACGGTGCAATAGGAACCTTGAGATAGTACGAAAAAACCCAGCTTGCATTGCTGGTTTGGTGAGGATGCTGAGGTCAAGTATGGTGAGGACCCACCTCAAAAAAAAAAAGTATGGTGAGGACAGGTCTGGTGCCAGCCATTGCTAGTCTATTGCACCTCGTCCCAATCTTAAAATGCCGAGGAGAGATGCTAGCATTGGGTGCGATAGAGGCACTCAAGGATTTGAATATACAGGTACCAGGGGCTCAGAAGCTTCTACAGAGACTCGAGAGTGGCACTTGGATGGAAAAAGTTGTCTTGCATATAGGCAAAGTCTTAAGGGCCGGGCCAGACTTTACAAGGGCCGGGCCTAAAGGGCCTACGAAAGGGCCGGGTAAGGGCCGGATCTAAAGAGGGCTTAATAGGGGCCGGATAATAAGGGTTTTGTTCTAAAAAAATAGGCCCGGCCCCTCTAAGCCCGGCCCCTATCAGGCCCTCGGGGTTGCAAAGGGCCGGATCAGGGCCGGGTAATAAGGGCTTTGATCTATTTTTTTTAATTTTTTTTAATTGTGAAAGGGTTTGATAAGGGTTTGAGGGGCTGGCGTGAATAAGGGTTGCAAAGGGCCGGATAAGGACCGGACGGGATCGGGGCTTGAAAAGGCCGGGTAAATAGGGGCCTGTATTTTTGGAATAAGGTCCGGCCCTTTCAAAATCTTAATAAGGGCTAGGTCAGGGCCGGGTCTGACAGGGGCTTTACAGGGGCCGAGTTGGGGGCCGGGGGCTTATGGCATATGCCTACTTGCATAGAGGGAGTCACCATTGTGATGATTATCATATTTGTTTAATCATGATAAATTTTTATTTTTGTTATTATCAATTTATCATAAAGGGGAGTTTTGGTGCAACGATAAAGTTGTCGCCTTGTGACCAGGAGGTAGAGGTGGCAGAACTCGACTCAACTCGAGAAACTCGTCCGACCCGACCTGACAAACTAACTCAAACTCCACCCGACCCGACTCGATCTGAGACGACTCATAATTCGAGATGGGGCGACACATGAGAACTTGAGTCCGATCCGATTCGAGACGACCTGTAATCCAATATGGAGCGACACATGAGGACTTGATCCCGACTCGAATTGATTTGATTTGACCTGATACAACTTGTAAATCGGTCTAATCATATCTTGTCTATATCATAATCTATTTTTACTAACAAATTAACATCAGAGAGAGTTAAGATTTAATAACACAATTTAATAATGCGGTTCGATCTTGTTTGATTGAATTTAAAACTCAAAATAATACTCGAAGTTCTCAGTGCAACTCGACCCGATCACATCCGATGCAAGATCGAAAGTTGTCGATGCAGCTCGGTTCGAAACCTAACCCACCCATTACTCGAAAAAGACCAACATAATTTGACACTTGACCCATGACCTGAAAGTTATAGAGACTTGATGACTTGAAACTTAATTTGACCCGCAACTTGATTTTTGTCGACACTCAAACTAATCCTGACCCGACTCGACCTGACCCAAATCCGCTCGACTCGACCCTATCCAAACTCGCCCGACCCATCCGATCCACCCGAGTTGCCACCTCTATCAGGAGGTCACGGATTCGAGTAGTGGAAACAATCTCTTATAGAAATATAGAAAAAGACAACGTACAATGATCCCAAAGTGGCTGACCCTATCTCGGATTCCGTGCAAGGAGGAGCTATTGAGCAATTTTGCTATCACGAAGTGTTTATACACAGGTGGAAGTGTTTATACACAGGTTCTACTGAGTCAATTTTCTGTAACCTTTTGGTAAATAATTATCTGTCATTAAATTGTATATAATAAATGCTTTTATTTGTGATATATGATTATAGTTACTTGTAGTCATTTTCAGTATTTGTGACAGTAAGCTCATGGATTTTGTTTTACTTTTGTGATTTCCACTTTTCCTTGAATAAATAAAGAGTTATTCGCTTTTATTTCTTTTTCCTTTATTGATGTAGATTAAGGGTCGACGTATCCGGCCACCAGAAAGAATTTACAAGGGGCCTATTGGCTTCGTTTATCCGTATTAGCCTTGTCTATTTATACAATATTGTTGTAATATACATGCCTAATTTTTGGTCTGTACAGCACATGAAGTTTTCGACCTCGAAAGGAAACAATTTTGAGAAAGGGTGTACACTTTTCCAAGGATGGGAGATTTTTGTTGCAGTAAAGCTGAATCCATTATATGATTCCTCCTGAGATTCCTTGACAAAACATAGGTTCGTGCATGTTAGAAGTTGGTCGCGCAACGACCAGCACTAGGCGAATCTGACACGGTGGGCCATGGCACATGACAGGTGAAGGCATCTCTCAGTCTCTCTAGTCATTCATGTCTTCCAACATTGCCACTTTTCATATATATCAGGCTGGCACCGTATCTGATTTTTCGTTATACACTTCCATTACACAATTTAAAATTCGTGTATATAAATTTTGGAATTTTGTGAATCAATTGTTATTCTGTAATACAAAATTATTTCATGAAATATGAATCCTTACATGACGAGTTAGACGACCATTCATTGGATATGTGGTACATCAAACTTTTATATTTATGAGCAAGATCCTTTTTCAGGCCACTGATTCTATTTGCGAGAATTTCACGAGGAGGATGTTGGAGTTCAACGCTGCACAATTGAAGGCCCAACCCAATAATTGCAGCAGCCAAGTGAGCTCACGATTTTTCCAGAGATTTCATGGTTATTCAAAGACGGTAGAAATTAGAAAATGTTAGGATATTGCTAGCAGATATTTAAAAAAATATCTAATATTTTAGATATGTCTATTAAAAATATCTAAGCTCTAAATGTATCTCTTGATTAGTATAATAGAAATGTCATGATCTCTATCAAGGCATAAAATAAAGCAAGCAAATACAATTACTTGTAAGCGAGAGTTACTAGTAGTAGTTATGAGTTTAGAAAATATTAAGAACCTATATGTGTAGTATATTGGAGGTACAAAATATTTGAGTAGTAGGGGTTGTTAGAAAATAATTGAAACTTAAAAAATTAAGGCTCGAGTAGAATTAAAGATTTTCGATGCAGAAGTGTATATAACTCTACAAAACCTTAAGCTATTTAGCAATTACACAATCTTACAATTCAAATACACTACAAAAGATGTAATAATAATATTTAAGAATTATAATAAAAGATAAAGAAAGAGAGAAAGCAAGAGTAAAAGTCAAGTGACACACGGTATAATGTGGTTTAGCAATCTTTGCCTACATCCATGGGATTCCTGATTTTGCATCGTGCCGGAATCAAACAGTATACCAAAAGTTTTTATAAAATATTCCTCCACGGAACAAAGGATCCAATCTTCGGATCAAACAAGAACTCTCGCAACTCAACACAAAGCTTGCAAGATATCACTAAAAGATGATTACAAAATGGCTATCCTAAACAAATTTTAATTCTCACAATGACTGAGGTTAGGATGCTTAAACAACAGGGTCTCTGTGTTCCAAAGGTGATCTAAATTGCTTGTAAACTTGGGGGATGTTTTTTTTGACCTTCTGAGAAGAAACATGGCTGTATATATATGCACATAGCTTCCTCAGATCTTCAATACGCCAAAATATGCTCCATGCTACAACACCTATGTAACTCATTATAACGTCACTGGAGCTTTCCAAAAATACACTTGATCTTCTCTGCAGCTGATTTCTGGGGTCCAATATGTAGGAAGGCATTATAACGCCATAGGAATTCGTTATAACGCCCCTGAATGCGTTATAACCTTCTCCCATGCTTTATGACAATGCATGTCTTAGACATTTTAGTACTTAGCTAATTTTTTTTGAGCTCCAAGCATCTGACTTGTGGGACCAGCTTCTACAGAACCATTGTAACACCTTGGAATCCCGTGATAACACATTTTCAACTGTTATAACTGTTAGAATTTGAGGGGCCCTAAGGTCAAGTGCTAGTGTGGAAGCGTTTACAACAATTACAATTCAAACTTTTAGACCTTAATCATCTAACTAAAATTTCAGCAAGCAAGTACTATGGACAATTGAGCAAATCAAAATAACAAAGTGCAAATATAGTAAAGAGAGAGAGTAAAGAGCAAGATAGATCAAGAGAGCACAAGAACACGCAATATAACGTGGTTCGACCTACAAACAAACTAGGCCTACATTCATGGGACTCTCGAAACCAAAACTTTCTTGCATAATCTATCTTTGGGTTCTTCTCAATAAGCAAACCAATCTTAGATTCTTAAACCTATGTAATGTTACACCATTCTACAAGGTAAAAGATCCGGTTGACTACACAATCAAGGATGACTTTGTTATAATTGAGATTTGGGAGAAAGACTAATGTCAAGTACTAGTGCGGAAGCGTTTTAACAACAATTACAACTCGAGCTTTTAGACCTTAATCACTTAGCTAAAAATTTTAGCAAGCAAGTGCTAAGAGCAATTCAGCAATTCAAAAATAACAGAGTGCAAGAATAGTAAAGAGAGAGAGAGAGAGTAAAGAGAAAGAGCAATCAAGAGAAAATAAGAACACGTGATATAGCGTGGTTTGACTACAAACAAACTAGGCCTAATCCACGGGACTCCGGTAGCAAAACTTACTTCCGGGACCAATTCCACTAACAATAAGTGTTCTTTACAATCCAGAACATATCTTTGATTTTTTCTCAATAAGCAAACCAATCTTAGATTCCTAAACCTATACAAGGGGCTACACTACTCTACAAGGTAAAAGGTCTAATTAACTACACAATCAAGGATATGGATGCACTACTTGACAATGCAAATGTAGTGCACCAAAGGCTAGAAACTAGCAAGAAAAGAAGTGTTCTTGGATTGACAATTAGACAATTGTAGCTATTCTAAATCTCTCAGGCTATGCAGCTGTAGGAGAAGGCTCTAATGCTCTTTATGATGCTCAATTGAATGCTTGAAAGTTTGGGGGGGGGGGGGGGGGTTTCAGATCTCTTCCAGGTTCGTATCCCCAATATATATATAGGTTGAGCATATCTTAGAGTCTTGAAAATGGCCTCATGCATTACAGAACTCTGTGACACGTTACAGAATCCGTTATAACAGGTTGACACCTTTTCAGAAATGCCCTAGTGTGCTTCTTCTACTGACTTCTGGGCCACCTTGAGTAGGAACCCGTTACAACGGGTTGGGACCCATTACAACGGGTGAGGAAGGCGTTGTGACGACTTTGGGATGCGTTACAGCAATGCATGGCTTTGGAAATCCTTTCTCTGCTAAGCTCTTCTCTTCTTAACCCGTTGTGACTGGTTGGGCATCCATTATGACTGGTTCTACACCCATTGTGATGGGTTGGCAAGCGTTACCATAACGCATGGCTCTGTGAATGCCTTCTAAGCTTGCTCTTGATGTCTTTGAGTATGTCTTGATTTGTATATGCATATCTGAGCCTTTGTTATCATGATTTTGTACATGTGTTAACCTACATCTCAACAAAACTCAATTGTGCAATGTTAGTATTGATTTGTTTTGCAAATTGTCAAACAAGAGGTGAGTTTAATCCAACAAACTCTCTTTTGGCAATTTGCAAAATCATATGATGTGCATAACATATGATGCACATCATAATATTTCTTCCCATTTTTGCAAAGTACGACAAAATGCTCAAATATAAAAGCTCCCTCTGAATTTAGCACATGTTTATAAGCAAGTCAAGATCTAAGTTTGCCCCCCTTAATTATATAAGATTTATAAATAAAGCACAAGTCATCAATCTCAACTAGGATTTTCAATTTTAAGAATAAATGAGCAATTATTAAGAGACATATCAAGTTAATTTGCAATTTGAAACGTTCCTAACTTGAATATCAATTAAATGTGTTGATTAGTATCAAGAGGCTTTGTAAAGATATCTGCAATTTGACACTTAGTGTCAATATACACAAGTTATATATTCTCTTTTTCTACATGGTCTTTGAGAAATTGATGCCTAATGTCTATGTGCTTGGTTCTTGCATGGGCTATTGGATTTTTGGACATCATTATAGTACTAGTGTTGTCACATTTTGTTGGCATCTTGATAAAATGCAAGTCATAGTCCTTAAGATTTTGAACCATCCACAAAATTTGGGTACAACAACTACCCGCGGCTATATACTCTGTTTCGGCCGTAGAGAGAACAATCGAAGTTTGCTTTTTGCTTGACCAAGACACTAGGGACTCACCTAGGAATTGACATGTTCCTGTTAGAATTAGGATTGGAGCTTAAAGCACAAGACTAAGGTCAAATTACTAGGCAAAAGCGTTTTCAATCAATAATTTCAAATTAAAAGCTTTTAGACCTTAATCACCTAGCCAAGATTTAGAGCACGCAATTTCTAGAAGTAATAGAGCAAATCACAAATCAACAAAGAGCAAAGTAATAAAGAGAGAGAGTGTGTGAAGAGAGAGCAACCGAGAACAAGAGAAC